>CAWUFW010023184.1:0-80257 GCA_963921515.1 Calotriton arnoldi | reverse complement strand
GCTTTAGATAGAGAATCCCTAGATCTCCTTAGAGAGAGAAGAAAGTTGGGACTAGAGTCCCATGGTGGCAGCCATGTCCCTAGAGACAGGGAAAGGTCCTATGACCATAGGAACCTGAGCAAGATTGTCCCTCCCTACCAGAGTGGGGATGATATCCACAAATGGATAACTGCTTTAGAGAGGGCCTGTAAAGTACAGAAGGTCCCTCAGGAGCAGTGGGCAGCAATCTTGTGGCTCTCCTTTGCTGACAAAGGTAGAGATAAGCTCCTCACTGTTAGAGAGGAGGATGCTGACAATTACAAGGTCTTGAAGAGTGCTCTTATTGATGGGTTTGGCCTAACCACTGAACAGTACAGGTTGAAGTTCATAGACACCCAAAAAGCACAGACTCAAGACTGGGTAGACTATGTGGATTGTTCTGCCAAGGCTCTGGAAGGCTGGTTGATGGGCAGTAAGGTGTGTGACTTCTCAGGATTGTATAATCTGATAATGAGGGAGCAGATTCTTAATAACTGTCAAAATCAGCTGTTGCATCAATACCTGGTAGACTCTGATCTGACCTCTCCCCAAGAATTGGGAAAGAAGGCAGACAAATGGGTCAGGACCAGGGTGAAGCAGAAGGTACAGAACCAAGGTGGGGAAACCAAGAAGCAAGATGCTAAGAACTCTGACAAGGGTGGGGAGAAGGGTAAAGATCAAAAGTCTTCATCAGGCCCCCAAAAATCTTCTTCTGGTGGGGATTCCCAGTCTACCAAGGGTAAAGGCCAAAGAAAACCATGGTGCAAGGTCTGTAAGCAAAAGACCCACTGGACCAGTGATTGCACCAAGTCCAAAGACTCCAGTCCAGCACCCACCAATGCCCCTAAGGCACCTGTTCCCCCTAGTACAGTTGGTGGAAGTGCTCCAGCAAAGGGTTTAGTAGGGTTCACCCTGGGAACTGAGTTGGGCTCTGACTTAGTCAGAGAACTGACTCAGGCTGTGTTAGTCTGTGATGGAGGCATGGATGTGACCTCCACTGTGAGTCCCAGTAATCTGGGCAAGTACAGACAACAGCCTTTAATTAATGGACGTGAGGCTTTGGCATTTAGGGACACAGGGGCAAGTGTCACAATGGTGACACAAGACCTTGTTCTACCTGGGCAAGTTATGCTTGGTGAAATGTAGCAAGTGACCGATGCTAGCAATGTCAGAACAGACCATACTCTGGCAGATGTTAACTTCTCCTGGGGAGGGGTAACTGGCCTTAAGAAGGTTGTGGTAAGTGCAAACCTACCAGTCGAATGCTTGCTTGGCAATGACTTAGAGACTTCTGCTTGGGCAGAAGTGGAGCTCAGGACCCATGCAGAAATGCTGGGGATCCCTGCAGATGTGTTTGCTGTGACCAGGTCACAAGCCAAAATGTCTAGCACTGAACAGGCCTTGGTTTCTGGAAGAAAGGACCAAGTGCCTTCCAAGAGGAGGAGTAGTAGGGTTAAGGCAGTGCCTTCCCCCTTGGCTCAGGAGGAAGATCAGTCCCTTGAGGGGGATGATCTCAGCCCTGAAGAAGGAACTGTCCCAGAGGAACTTGAACCTGACCAGGTTGAGTTCTTGGGGACAGGGGGACCTTCTAGGGCAGATCTGAGCCAGGAGCAGCAGAGCTGCCCCTCCCTTGAACCCCTCAGACAGCAAGCTGCTGCTGAGGCTGCTGGGAAAGCTAGTGGTCCCCATACAGTGTATTGGGATGATGGACTCCTGTACTCAGAGAGTAGAGACCCCAAGCCTGGTGCTACCAGGAGGTTGGTAATACCTTTGAAGTTCAGGGGCTTCCTATTGACCCTAGCCCATGATATTCCCTTAGCAGGACACCTGGGCCAGAACAAGACTTGGGACAGAATTGTCCCTCACTTTCACTGGCCCCACATGTCTGAAGACAGTAAGGAGTTTTGTCGCTCCTGTGTAACCTGCCAAGCCAGTGGCAAAGCAGGTGGCACTACAAAGGCCTCCCTGATACCACTACCTGTGGTGGGGGTGCCCTTTGAGAGGGTAGGGATTGACATTGTTGGTCCCATGGATCCCCAAACAGCCTCTGGGCACAGGTTTATCCTGGTGGTAGTGGATCATGCCACCAGGTACCCAGAAGCTATTCCCCTCAGGACCACTACAGCACCTGTGGTGGCAAGGGCCCTCCTGGGAATCTTCTCAAGAGTGGGCTTTCCTAAGGAGGTAGTATCAGACAGGGGTGCTAACTTCATGTCTGGGTACTTGAAAGCAATGTGGAAGGAGTGTGGAGTGACTTATAAGTTCACCACACCCTATCACCCACAATGCAATGGTTTAGTTGAGAGATTCAACAAAACCTTGAAGGGCATGATTAAAGGGCTCCCAGAAAAGCTTAGGCGTAGATGGGACATACTCTTGCCCTGCCTTTTATTCGCATATAGGGAGGTGCCTCAGAAGGGGGTTGGTTACAGCCCTTTTGAACTTCTGTTTGGCCACCCTGTGAGGGGTCCACTGTGCTTGGTGAAGGAAGGATGGGAGTTACCTCTCAAGCCCCCAAAGCAAGATGTAGTGGACTATGTACTTGGTCTCCGCTCCAGGATGGCTGAGTACATGAAAAAGGCAACCAAAAACCTTGAGGCTAGCCAGGAACTTCAGAAGGCCTGGCATGACCAAAAGGCTGTTCTGACTGTTTACCAGCCAGGACAGAAGGTGTGGGTGTTGGAGCCAGTGGCCCCAGCAGCTCTCCAAGATAATTGGAGTGGACCCCACACTATTGTTGAGCAGAAGGGTGAGGTCACTTATTTAGTGGACCTAGGAACACCCAGGAGTCCCCACAGGGTTCTCCATGTCAACAGGTTAAAACCTTATGTGGACAGGGCAGACATGGGCTTGCTCATGGCTACTGATGAAGGGCAGGAGGAAGAGAGTGACCCACTCCCTGACCTGCTCTCACAGAACCCTGACGATGGGTCAGTTGATGGTGTAGCCTTGGCAGGCATCCTCACTACCCAGCAACAAACTGATTGCAGGCAAGTCCTCAATCAGTTTCGACATATGTTTTCACTGACACCCAGTCAGACCACCTGGTGCACTCATGAAGTGGACACTGGGGACAGTCTGCCTATTAAAAACAAGATTTATAGGCAACCTGACCATGTCAGGGACTGTATCAGGACTGAAGTTCAGAAAATGTTGGAATTGGGAGTAATTGAGCCCTCAGATAGCCCTTGGGCTAGTCCAGTAGTCCTAGTACCGAAACCTCACACCAGTGGTGGAAAAAGAGAGATGAGGTTTTGTGTAGACTACAGGGGTCTCAATGCAGTCACTAGGACTGATGCCCATCCAATACCCAGGGCAGATGAGCTCATAGATACTTTGGCCTCTGCCAAATATCTCAGCACATTTGACCTAACAGCTGGCTACTGGCAGATCAGACTAGCTGATACTGCAAAGCCCAAAACAGCATTTTCAACCCCTAGTGGGCATTATCAATTTGTGGTAATGCCCTTTGGTCTGAAAAATGCACCTGCCACTTTCCAGAGGTTGGTGAATACAGTTCTCACAGGACTGGAAGCCTATAGTGCAGCTTATCTAGATGATATTGCTGTCTTTAGCTCCACCTGGGAGGATCACCTGGTCCACCTCAGGAATGTTTTACAGGCCCTGCAAAAGGCAGGCCTGACTATCAAGGCCACTAAGTGCCAGATAGGGCAGAGTCAGGTTGTGTACCTGGGCCACCTTGTGGGTGGAGGCCAGGTTCAACCTTTGCAGAGCAAGATCCAGACCATCATGGACTGGACTGCTCCCACTACCCAGACTCAGGTGAGAGCCTTCTTAGGCCTGACTGGGTACTATAGGAGATTTGTCAAGGGGTATGGATCAATAGTGACACCCTTGAATGACTTAACTTCTAAGAAAATGCCCAAAAAGGTTCAGTGGACAGTTAGCTGTCAAAAGGCATTTGATGACCTCAAGCAGGCCATGTGCACTGCTCCAATTCTGCAGAGTCCTGATTACTCCAAGAAGTTCATTGTTCAAACTGATGCATCTGAATTGGGGGTAGGGGCTGTACTGTCACAATTGAATGAAGAAGGTCAGGATCAGCCAGTAGCTTTTATTAGCAGAAGGCTGACCCCTAGAGAGAAACGTTGGTCAGCCATAGAGAGGGAGGCCTTTGCTGTGGTCTGGGCTCTGAAGAAGTTGAGGCCATACTTGTTTGGTACACACTTCCTGGTTCAGACAGACCATAAGCCCCTCTTATGGCTAAAACAAATGAAGGGTGAAAACCCCAAACTGCTTAGGTGGTCCATTTCCCTACAGGGGATGGACTTTACAGTGGAACATAGGCCTGGGAGTAACCATGCGAATGCAGATGGACTCTCTAGGTATTTCCACTTAGAACATGAAGACTTAACTGGGCAAGGTTAGTTTAATGTCCCTACGTTTGGGGGGTTGTGTAGGAGAGTAGGATCTGCTTCACATGGGTACCCCCACTTTTTGCTGATGCTTCACTGTTTTTCGACATTAGTCTGGCTGGGGCCCTGCTAATCAGAACCCCAGCCTAGCTGCTTCCTCTCTAAAATGGTTTCCATGTGCCTTAGGCACATCACTGATTGGGATCTGGAGTGCCCTTATAAGTCCCTAGTATATGGTATACTATGTACCAAGGGCATAGGTACCTCAGAGGCCTGCCAGGGGCTGCAGCATGTATTATGCCACCCCTGGAAGGCCATCCAAACTGACACCACAGGTCTGCTACTGCAGCCTGGGTAAGGTGGTGCATGCACCCCTTACTGTGATGTAGGTTACCTATATCACGAAATACATACACACATAGAAACCTATAAGTCACTCCTAAGCCAGGCCTTATCAATCCTAAAGGCAGAGTGCATGGTTCCTATGTGATAGGGTGCCCCTGCATGAGCAGGGCCCCTCTGCAGCGTTCGGAGACCATCTCTGATGCTGTTTGTAGTGCAGCCTGACCATATACTCTTAAGCGCATTATATCCTCGCGGTAAAATGCTAACTTTGGAATGGCTGTACCTAAACATGTCGTGTTTGGTGTCAAACATCTTGGAATACTACCCCCCGCCAATCCTGGCGGCGGGGGTAGCATTCCACCCTTCTAGAGGGAAAGACATGTTAACTCTGACTAGTCCGGTAACTTCTTTCCAGAGCCCTGGCATCACAAAATGGATGCTGCTACCACAGACACGAGTCTGGCCTCCTGCTGCTGGACGAAACTCCGGCAGGGGAGGCCTGGACAATAGGTTTCCTGTCCCAGGGAGGTGTGACCACCTCCCCAGACAGGATAATGTGTATTGGGGCTGGGCGGGAGCACTTTCGGGTGCTTTGAAGTCCTCAACTGGGGGCACATTTGGTGTCCCTGTGCATACCCCAGTTCAAACCGGATCAGGGGCTTGCAGCCCCTGCTTTGGCGCGAACTGGACAAAGGGAAAGGGGTGTAGCCACCCCTCTGCCCTGACCCACCCATAGGTGGGGCCACAGAGTAGTCCAAACCCTATTTTTAGAATAAAGGTAGGAACCCAGTCCTTAGGACTTTAGATTATACCTGGACGAAACTCTGAAACTGAATCCTGGACCTTCGACGCTCTACGACAAGATTAGAGGACTGAAGAATCTCCCTTGGGGTCAAGGAGTGACTCCCCTGCTTGGCAGGCACCAAAGAAGCATCTGTCCGGTTCGCATTTCTGAAGCTCCCGTCGGATGTCGAAGTCATCGCATCACCAGAGGTGGATTCTCAGACTTCCCCGAGGCTACCCTGAGTCCCCAGCAAAGCTGACGCCCGTGGCTATCGTGGGTGACTTGAGACTGTGACCCCTGGACACCGAGCACATTTGCAAGTGCATCATCTTCTGGGTATCCCAAGAAGTCGTGCTTTGGTCTCCGAGTAGCCCTAGCCTCCAGCACCACCTGCACTGAAGATCACTGGCCCCCACTCCACGAGTGTCCTGCAAGCCAGCTCCACGTGCGGCGTCACGAGGCTCCTTCGCGGTCGCTAGCCCGTTGGCTAGTAGCCCTAAACAAAGGCCAATCCTTTTCCTACTTGGCATCCTGGTTGCTCCAGGCCTGCCCTCACTTACTCTTGCTGGGTGAGTTCTCCAGACCTTGCTGGTCTGCACCATCGACGATCTACATCTTACTCGAGACTTGCCGTTGCCAAGGCTTGTTGGGTCCAATTCGGTCACCGACACCTCAGCACTCGACAGATATCGAGTACCAGCCCGAATCCTGCTCCTGGTCGCCGACAACGCCTCCCGGACCTCGTGGCTGAAGAGTCAAGACGACCATCAACGCACCTGAAGCACTCAACATCGGTGGGCATCTGTCCATCGCCTTCCTGGTCACTGGCTAGTGACCCAGACTCTGTCCCCTCTGCTTTCAGGTTCACCAGAACTCCGATCCACTCTTGGATCCACCCGGACACTTTTCTCTTGGCCGCCAGCAGCACTTTGCAGCAGATCGCCATTCGAATCGACGACGAAACCCGACCCCGAAAGGCACCTATGCACCCGGCTTCCCTGGGTGAGGTAACACGAGTACTCCGGTGCTCCCGTGGGTAGAGACTCTTCAAAGTCCTAGATCTCAAAGGGTTTTGTCCTAGTCCTCTTTTAAGTGTCCCTTTCCTCTATTTTCCCGATCCCGACTTTCTCCATAGAAGTTAACGGCGTATCGCGGTTGTGTATTTACACTGCACGCGTCTCCCGTGGGTCCCCTGTGTCACTACCTTGGGTGGTTCCTTGTGGTCCAAGCACTTCTAGAGGCTCTAGGCCTAGTGTCTAGTTCAGTCGTGGTTCGCATACCACTTTATTGGTATATGGTTTGGTACGCCCCTAGGGCCCAAACGTGTATTTGTGCTATTACTGTGATTTAAGATCTTATAACTTATGTACTTCGAACTCTAGCCTCATAAAGAGACTAGAGGGGTGTGTTTAGCAATAAATACATATATTTTGAATATATACCTGGTGTGGTGCTCTTTCATTTGGTCACTCAAGAGATTATAGACTGGTAAAACAAGCTGCTTTACATTCCTTCAAGACTTAGCCTGAAGGCTGCTCTCCATAGCTACCACTAGGATAGCTTTCAATAAAGGTTGTCTTTAACCTATCTCCAATAAGGGGTTGTTTGGACTGGTGCAAGGTGCCCACTATAATTAGTGGACAGCATATGCCAGGCCAACTTCTCACAGTTGTACAGCCACCAAGTCTGGCATCTGCTGTAATATTTTAGGAGGGCAGGGATTGAGGGGTGTATGGGTGAGTGAGTGGCTGTTTGAGTGGGTGTTTAATGAAGTGTGTTGGTGCATAAGTAGTGGAATTAGAGAGTGAGTGTCTGTGTGAATGGCTGTATAGGTGAGTCAGCGGATGTGTGAGTGCTTGAATGGATGTGTGAATGGGTATGTTATGGGTGTGGGGGGGTGTGAGTGTGTGTGTGAGAGCTTGTATGGGTGAGTGAGTGGCTGTGTTAAGAGGCTGTATGAGTAAGTGAGTGGTTGTGGGAGTAGCTATATGAGTGAGTGATGCGTAAGTAGTTGTTTGAGTACTGGTATGAGTCTGTGAATGGGTATGTGAGTGGTTGTATAGGTGTGTGAGTGGGTGTATGAGAGGTTGTATAGGGGTGTGAGTGGGTGTGTGAAAGGCTTTGTGGATGATGTCATCAGTGATGTCATTTGAGATGGCATCAGTGATGTCACTGACCATGTTATGAGTGATATATTATGTGAGGTCATAAGTAGTGCATTGCGTGGCATGAGTTATAGTTTGCTCAAGTAACTATAATTGTTACATTTCTATTCTTTTGTATGAGTAAAATATGAGCCTAACTATAACTGTAACCTTTGTTTTTTTCAGTGAATTTCCAAGGGTTTTTTCAAATTTTATTTCCTGTTTAAACGTCCCTGTAACCTTTAGTTGTTCAGTGAATTTTTAAGTTTTTTAAAATTCTAGTCTCTAACTATAACGTCCTTGTAACCTTTGTTTTTTTATGAGTACTTATACTGTTTTAAATGTTATTTCCAAAATATAAAGAACCCGGTAACCTTTAGTTTTTTGAGGGAATTTCTACATTTTTAGGGTTAATTTCTAGCTATAATGTCCTTGTAACCTTTTGTTTTTTTAGAGAATTGTTCTGTGAGTGGGTGCATGAGTCCTGAGTGGGTTTGTCACTTGGTTATGAGAGTGTCTGACTGTGTCTATGAGTAGGTACATGAGAGTCTGTGTGGGCCTATGAGAGTGTCTGAGTAGGTTTGTGAGAGAATGTATGGGTGGTTGCACGAGTGGGTGCATGAGTCTCTTAGTGACTCTGCTAGTGGGTGTATCAGTGTCTGAGTGAGTCTCTTAGTGGCTGTGTGAGTGGCTGAGTGTGTGAATGGCTGAATAAATGTCTGTGTGGGTGTGTCAGCAGCTGGGTCACAGTAGAGCAGCACCTGCCGGTTTATTGAAAGTCCACAGTTTTGCATAAAATATCTACCCAAGTAGAGTACTTTCTACTGCTTAATTTCTAAGTGGTACCTCCTTGGGAAAATATCCACTATGCATTCTACACTACAACTGCATAATGGAGCTCAAGGAAAAGTCAACAGTGATGCAATCTGATTATTCCTATGTATCTCTATCCAGAAATTAGTGATACCATGAATCTTCTTATAAAAAGTTGTCGAGAGTACAAAGAGATAAATCTCCACCAAACAAATTGTCCTTTTTCTTAACTATATGAAGAAAGTGCATCTTTGTTTGGTGGGGAAGTCCTCATATTGCTCAGCATCACAATACATCACCTTCCTGGACAAAAACAATCATCAATGGCATTTTCCTCTTTCTATGCATGTTACAGAATGCAGCACACATGGAAAGAGGAAAAATAGGAAAAATGAGGAGAAATACAAGTATTTCTCCTCATTGCACCACTCCTACACCTTCCCTGAAGAGCCATAGGATTCTGACACATTCCCAGCTTTATAAAACTTTGTACATCTAGGTATGTGGCAGGTTCCATGGATGTTGCGTGGTAATACCCACAACAATACCAATGGAATGCCCTTTCCACACAGAGTGATGCATGAATGGGGCCCATATTTACAAAGCCATGAAATGTCAGGCAGGGTGGCTTCACATGGCCTTATAAATATGGGCAGGCACACTGCACCACCGGTGCATCAAAAAATGACGCCTCAATGGCACAATGGGCTTGGAAATGAGGCCCTGCATGAGTAAGTGAGTGGGTGTCTGAGTATCTGTATGTGTGGCTGAGTGGGTGTCTAAGTGACTGTATGAGTAAGTGAAAGGATGTATGACTGGGCCTATTAGTGAGTAAGTGGATGTCTGAGTATATGTATGGGTGAGGAAGTGGGTATGTGAGTGGTTGTATGGGTGACTGACTGGGAGATAATGAGTGTGTGATAGGGTGCATCAGTGGCTTTATGGGTGAGTGAATGTGTGTTTGTGTGAGTGTCTTTCTCAGGGAATTAGTGTATCTGTAAGTGGTTGTATAGGTGAGTGAGTGAATGCATGAGTGACTATATGGGTGAGTGAGTTACTGTATTGGTGAGTAAGTGGGTGTGTGAGTACTTGTATGGGAGAAGGAAAGGGTACGTGACTGCCTGTATCGATGAATAAGTGGGTGTGTGAGTATCTGTTTGGAAGACAGAAAGGGTACATGACTGCCTGTATTAGTGGTTGTTTGGGTGGGTGGGTGAGTGCCTGTATGGGTGGCTAAGTGTGTGTATGAGTGACTCTAAAGGTGAATGTGTACATGTGTGACTGCCTGTATCAGTGAGTGAATATGTCTGTGAGTAATTGTATAGGTGAGTGAGTGGGTATGTGAGTGGCTATATGGGTAAGTGAGTGTGTCTGTGTGAGTAACTATATTGGTGAGTAAGTGGGTATATGAGTACCAGTATGGGTTAGTGAAAGGCTGCATGTGCATGATTGCCTGTATGGATGGCTGAGTGGGTGTGAATGCCTGCATGGATGGCTGAGTACATGTATGAGTGGCTATATGGGTGAGTGAGTGTTAGTGTAAGTAGCTATATGAGTGAGTGGGAGGGTGGATCAGTGGCTGTAAGGGTAACCAAGTGGGTGTGTGAGTAGCTCTATGAGTGAATGAATGGCTGTGTGAGTGGCTGAAGGAGTGAGTGGGTGCATGAGTGACTGTATGAGTGAGTGAGTACATGTCTGAATGCCTATGTGACTGAGTGAATGGGTGCCTTAATGATTTTATGAGTGACTGGCAGGGTGTATGAGTGGCTGCAAGGGTGAGTGAGTGTTTAACAGAGTGCATGTATCAGTGAGTGACTGCATCTGTCAGTGGCTGTATAGGAAAGTGAGTTGGTATGTGAGTAGTGTATGGGAGAGTGACTGTGTGTGTGGCTGTATGGATGAGTAACTGTGTGTGAGTACCTGTATGAGTGAATGAAAGGGTACATCAGTACCTATATGAATGAATGAGAGGCAGCATGAGTGACTGTATGGGTGAGTAAGTGCCCTTATGGGTGAGTGAGTGAGCGTATGAGTGACTGAATGGATAAGTGAGTAGATATGTGAGTACATGTATGGGTAAGCTAGGATCAGTTTTCAGAGCTCATGAAAGCAATAATCAATTGCATGGCAGTTTTCTAGTATGCTTACCTGGTAAAAAGAAACTGGTGGGATAGGATATCAACTGGTCTTTATCCATGACTATGCCAAAGAAATATTAATGTGACCCTACACGTATGTTCATACATCTAAATATGTACCACTCCAATACTTGTCGTGAAACAAAATAAACAGAAATATGAGTTAGTATTTGATTTGCAAAATTCAAGAAATATAACAGTATGCATTGCTTATGTGGTAACAGGATTTCACAATGAAGTAAAACATTTCATTTTCCCTTTTTACTGTTCTCAGCTTTCATACTTTTACACCATAAATGATGAACTGTATAAAGCTTAATCCTTGAACAGTGGGGAAAAAACAATTGTATGGATTGTATGAAAAAAAACATTACTGCACAGTATTTCACTGTAAATAAGTTACACTATGCATTGCACTCACTTCAATTCGCTAAACAGTTGTTTTGCCCTCACTTACTAAACTAATTGGAAAAAACTTACCTTAAAACATTTCCCTTTATTATTATACCTATTACACAGCCCAAATTGGCTCCTTTGGCTTTGACCTTACTTCCTACGCTGACGATACACAAATTGTGGTGGCTCTGCGACCAGGACAGGGAGCAGGAATAGACATTCAGTTCCATGACTGTATGGAGGCAGTTGGGAGGTGGATGTCACAAAACTGCCTAAAACTGAATTCAGGCAAGACTGAGGTCATTTTATTTGGAAATGATCCCAACTTCTGGACCCCTAGTTGGTGGCCGGATGTATTGGGCATTCTCCCTACACCCACTAGGAAGGTAAAAAACCTAGGCGTGATAATTGACGACAAGCTCAATTTTGGTGACCAGATTAATGCAGTAGCCTCAGCCGTCTTCTATACCCTTAAAATGATTAAGAAAATACTACACTTCCTGCCAATGGACAGTCGGCAGACAGTTGTCACGGCACTTATCATGTCTAGGCTGGATTACTGCAATGGTCTCTACCTAAACATTCAAGAACGTTTCCTGAACAAACTCCAATTGTTGCAAAATGCGGCAGCAAGATTGCTCACTGGTACCCGAAATTTACACCAATTTCCAAGGAAATCAAAAAACTCCATTGGCTGCCTGTCAGGAAGAGGGTACGCTTTAAAGCTCTATGCACCGTGCACAAGGCACTGCAAGGCACAGGTCCAGACCACCTTAAACAGCATCTGCATTGGTACCAACCCAAAAGAACTCTTCGCTCCCTTGGTGCTAAGTTGGTATCAGTACCACCCATAAAAAAAGCCTCATGGGGCGGGCGAAGTTTTATTGCCGGTGCTGCTAAGGCCTGGAATGATCTCCCTTTCTATTTGAGAAATACCACTAATATCTTGACCTTCAGGAAGGAACTGAAGACATGGCTCTTTAATTTGTAAAGATGCCTTCCACCCCAATGCCCAGATTGAGAGCAGCTAGCGCCAGGACACCTTTGGGTAACCGCTCGCGCTTTATAAATGCCTATAACATAACATAACATAACATAACAACTACTAATAAATGTAAAATACACTTGAACTTTGGAGATACTTTTGAAAACATCACCCCTAGTCGGCTGAATGAAGTCTAAAACGCTGATGATCCATGTAGATGAAATGCAATGTATTACTTTTTTCCTCAGAAAAACTACATAGAAGTTTGGATCAAGTAACAAAAGGTGACAATTTTGTAGTTTGAAAGGTAGTTTTGGTCTTAATTGATGGTTGCTGTGATTCCATTGTATCCATCCTGTTGCAGTGTTTAAGTAGAGAGTGCAGTATCTACACGCTATATTAACTCCTTTCTGGAAGATAAAAGGACTTTGAATTTTGGGGAACTTTTTGAAGACATCACCCCTGATAGGCCACATGAAGTCTACAACATTGAGGATCCACATACAAGAAACACTGTACATTACTTTTTCCCAAAAATACTCCATAGAAATTTGGTTGAAGAAACAAGTGGTAAGAATTTAGTAGTTTGAAAGGTAGTTTTTGTTTAAATTTAAGGTAATTGTCATTATATTCCGTTCATCAACTTTCACTCTTTCAATGGACAGTGTAGTGTCCAGATGTTACATTAATTCCTTCGTGAAAGATAAAAGCTATAGTAGTATAAGATCTTCCAGAAGTTGGTATTTGTCCAGCTTTGAAGTTTGTAATTTCAGTTTCCAATTCAGATTCATCTGTTCTGCATCATTGCAGCATTAATATAAGGTATTTCCCAATTCTATGTAGATGCAACGAAGCCATAACATCTGATATACAATTTGGGCAGGACATATTTTGGTTTGGGTGTTTAATCAATCTGTCGAAAGGCACCGTTTTGCAATCTGATGATGTTAAGTACAGAAATCGCTCAGAATTTGAGAGTGGATGTAAATGAGCAATCACATGAACTGTTTTCCAACTGGTATCCTACAATATCTCGCTCATTTTCCAGTTTTTTCTTCATAACGCATTCCACCTTGTGCTGGTTTGCAGTTTTTTCTTGAACATCAATCAACTCTTTTATAAGCTTCTGTAATTGGTTGTCCAAGTGGATCTTGACTAAAGCTGGGCAGAGTTCACGGAGTTACGCTACGAGGAACTCAACACAGTCGCAAAAAAACTCCACCACGCTACCTGGAATTCCGCTGGCAGGTGGAGTTTGCCAGCATACCCATTTGCATTGCAATGGGAATACGGAGTGCGTTCTGGCATTCCAAATTGCACATGATCCGCACCACGTAGTTCTCATGTGCGTTCTTGCATTCCAAATCACTCGTGAATGCCATGGCACCACGCGGTCTACATGGGCGCGGTCATCTTTTTTTTCTGCTCTCTGTTATGGTGCTGGGTCTAAAATGTGATCTCTCTTTCATCTGTGAAATCCTCCCCCTTCAAAACTAATCTACCCCTCATTTTTTTTTATATTGGTGTGTGTCTTTGTGTATTTTACTTTTTGGGGAATTTTTGGTGTGTTTTTCATGACTTTCTGTTTATTTCCCCTTACTTCCTTAATTATTTCTTTTTTCTTTCCTTTTTCTTTATTTTTCAAACCTACCCAGCATCAATGCAGAGGCAGGGCAGCTATGTTGCAGGTGACTCCGCTGCCTGGTGTGCAGCCCCAGGCGATTGTTGTCGAGGAGGAGATGGCAGCACTGTTTTTTTTGTGCAGCGCCACCTCCACTCCATGAGCACGACAGGTGGCAGGCCCCTGGATACCCCTGGGGGAGCATCAGCTGCGCTGGGGGACAGTGCACCTATGAGTGCGGCACACCAGTCACGTTCGGCGCACTGCCCAGCAGCTGACGCACTGCTTTGTGGATATCCTGGCCCGGGAACAGAACCTGCTCAACCTGCTACGCGTTGAGATTCTGGGGCTCGATGAGTATTAATAATTTATGTGTTGTGCTTGTGTTCTACAATGCAATTTTTTTTTTCCAAATAGCATGTTGCTCACACTCAGAGGTAAGTTACGTTTAACTTACGTTGGAATATTATTGTGTGATCCAGTTTCTAGTTTCTGCTAGGCAGGTGCTCAGTGTTACCTAATCATACTCATCATTGGTGCTCTCTTTGATTAATTAAGAAGCCATTGAAGACTATTCTCCTGTCAATGTAGTGTATCAGTGATATCAGTTGTAGGAGAGTAGGATCTGCTTCACATGGGTACCCCCACTTTTTGCTGATGCTTCACTGTTTTTCGACATTAGTCTGGCTGGGGCCCTGCTAATCAGAACCCCAGCCTAGCTGCTTCCTCTCTAAAATGGTTTCCATGTGCCTTAGGCACATCACTGATTGGGATCTGGAGTGCCCTTATAAGTCCCTAGTATATGGTATACTATGTACCAAGGGCATAGGTACCTCAGAGGCCTGCCAGGGGCTGCAGCATGTATTATGCCACCCCTGGAAGGCCATCCAAACTAACACCACCGGTCTGCTACTGCAGCCTGGGTAAGGTGGTGCATGCACCCCTTACTGTGATGTAGGTTACCTATATCACGAAATACATACACACATAGAAACCTATAAGTCACTCCTAAGGCAGGCCTTATCAATCCTAAAGGCAGAGTGCATGGTTCCTATGTGAGAGGGTGCCCCTGCATGAGCAGGGCCCCTCTGCAGCATTCGGAGACCATCTCTGATGCTGTTTGTAGTGCAGCCTGACCATATACTCTTAAGCGCATTATATCCTCGCGGTAAAATGCTAACTTTGGAATGGCTGCACCTAAACATGTCGTGTTTGGTGTCAAACATCTTGGAATACTACCCCCCGCCAATCCTGGCGGCGGGGGTAGCATTCCACCCTTCTAGAGGGAAAGACATGTTAACTCTGACTAGTCCGGTAACTTCTTTCCAGAGCCCTGGCATCACAAAATGGATGCTGCTGCCACAGACACGAGTCTGGCCTCCTGCTGCTGGACGAAACTCCGGCAGGGGAGGCCTGGACAATAGGTTTCCTGTCCCAGGGAGGTGTGACCACCTCCCCAGACAGGATAATGTGTATTGGGGCTGGGCGGGAGCACTTTCGGGTGCTTTGAAGACCTGCACTGGGGGCACATTTGGTGTCCCTGTGCATACCCCAGTTCAAACCGGATCAGGGGCTTGCAGCCCCTGCTTTGGCGTGAACTGGACAAAGGGAAAGGGGTGTAGCCACCCCTCTGCCTTGACCCACCCCTAGGTGGGGCCACAGAGTAGTCCAACCCCTATTTTTAGAAGAAATGTAGGAACCCAGTCCTTAGGACTTTAGATTATACCTGGACGAAACTCTGAAACTGAATCCTGGACCTTCGACACTCTACGACAAGATTAGAGGACTGAAGAATCTCCCTTGGGGTCAAGGAGTGACTCCCCTGCTTGGCAGGCACCAAAGAAGCATCTGTCCGGTTCGCATTTCTGAAGCTCCGGTCGGACGCCGAAGACATCGCATCACCAGAGGTGGATTCTCAGACTTCCCCGAGGCTACCCTGAGTCCCCAGCAAAGCTGAGGCCCGTGGCTATCGTGGGTGACTTGAGACCATGACCCCTGGACACCGAGCACATTTGCAAGTGCATCATCTTCTGGGTCTCCCAAGAAGTCGTGCTTTGGGCTCCTAGTAGCCCTAGCCTCCAGCACTACCTGCACCGAAGATCACTGGCTCCCACTCCACGAGCGTCCTGTAAGCCAGATCCACGTGTGGCATCACGAGGCTCCTTCGCGGTCGCCAGCCCGTTAGCTAGTAGCCCTTAACGAAGGCCAATCCTTTTCTTACTTGGCATCCTGGTTGCTCCAGGCCTGCCCTCACTTACCTTCGCTGGGTGAGTTCCACAGACCTTGCTGGTCTGCACCATTGACGATCTACATCTTACTCGAGACTTGCCGTTGCCAAGGCTTGTTGGGTCCAATCCGGTCGCCGACATCTCAGCACTCGACAGACATCGAGTATCAGCCCGAATCCTGCTCCTGGTCGCCGACAACGCCTCCCGGACCTCGTGGCTGAAGAGTCAAGACGACCGTCAACGCACCTGAAGCACTCAACATCGGTGGGCATCTGTCCATCGCCTTCCTGGTCACTGGCTAGTGACCCAGACTCTGTCCCCTCTGCTTTCAGGTTCACCAGAACTCCGATCCACTCTTGGATCCACCCGGACACTTTTCTCTTGGCCGCCAGCAGCACTTTGCAGCAGATCGCCATTCGAATCGACGACGAAACCCGACCCCGAAAGGCACCTATGCACCCGGCTTCCCTGGGTGAGGTAACACGAGTACTCCGGTGCTCCCGTGGGTAGAGACTCTTAAAAGTCCTAGATCTCAAAGGGTTTTGTCCTAGTAATATTTTAAGTGTCCCTTTCCTCTATTTTCCCGATCCCGACTTTCTCCATAGAAGTTAACGGCGTATTGCGGTTGTGTATTTACACTGCACGCGTCTCCCGTGGGTCCCCTGTGTCACTACCTTGGGTGGTTCCTTGTGGTCCAAGCACTTCTAGAGGCTCTAGGCCTAGTGTCTAGTTCAGTCGTGGTTCGCATACCACTTTATTGGTATATGGTTTGGTACGCCCCTAGGGCCCAAACGTGTATTTGTGCTATTACTGTGATTTAAGATCTTATAACTTATGTACTTCGAACTCTAGCCTCATAAAGAGACTAGAGGGGTGTGTTTAGTAATAAATACATATATTTTGAATATATACCTGGTGTGGTGCTCTTTCATTTGGTCACTCAAGAGATTATAGACTGGTAAAACAAGCTGCTTTACATTCCTTCAAGACTTAGCCTGAAGGCTGCTCTCCATAGCTACCACTAGGATAGCTTTCAATAAGGTTGTCTTTAACCTATCTCCAATAAGGGGTTGTTTGGACTGGTGCAAGGTGCCCACTATAATTAGTGGACAGCATATACCAGGCCAACTTCTCACATTGGTGTGCAGCGTGTGGGATTCCAGCTTGCTATTGTTTTACCAGATAATCTCAATTGAATTGATCAACTGAAAACCACTAAAGGTACCTAAGGTACATATAATTTAAGCTTAGAATAACAGTAAGTTCTACTGAACTTAGAGTTGTGTGTTAAGGGATAGCACAACCCTTTCTACAACTCAAGAGAGTTTAGTAGGCCACACTAGAGTAGGTAGTGCATACACCACACCACACTAGTAATGTCTTTAAGGGCAGGATCCAAAGAATCCTTGCAGGAAGCCATTGAGCTTCCACCCTCCAAGTATGATACACTCCCATTCTTGGAATTGAGAGCTTTATCTAACTTGAGAAAAATAAGGACAGGCCAAAGCCCCACCACCCAACACCTCAAGGAGTTGTTGGTGGCTTATGACCTTAGTAAGCCTGTAGCGACTGAAGGGGTAGGAGCTGAGGGTGGGGCAGGAGAGGAGGAGTATGCTAGGGGTACCAGTACCCCCAGCCCCCCCTCTGAAACTGGCCAGGAGGGTGACAATGACCCTGACCTTGAAAACCAAATCCCTCCTGTGGATGATGATGAGGATGATCAAGATGATGCCCTCTTTTTCCCCCCAGGAAGGATTAAGAGTGTGCCCAGAAGGTCTAGGTCTCCTTCTCAGGAGTCTAACCACTCTGGCACCTCCATAGGGAGCTCTGTCTCATCTCATAGGAGGGAATCCTCTCATGAGAGAAGAAAGAGGTTAGTCCAGTATGAGGAAACTCAGCTGGAACTCAGAAAAAAGCAATTGGCTTTAGATAGAGAATCCCTAGATCTCCTTAGAGAGAGAAGAAAGTTGGGACTAGAGTCCCATGGTGGCAGCCATGTCCCTAGAGACAGGGAAAGGTCCTATGACCATAGGAACCTGAGCAAGATTGTCCTTCCCTACCAGAGTGGGGATGATATCCACAAATGGATAACTGCTTTAGAGAGGGCCTGTAAAGTACAGAAGGTCCCTCAGGAGCAGTGGGCAGCAATCTTGTGGCTCTCCTTTGCTGACAAAGGTAGAGATAAGCTCCTCACTGTTAGAGAGGAGGATGCTGACAATTACAAGGTCTTGAAGAGTGCTCTTATTGATGGGTTTGGCCTAACCACTGAACAGTACAGGTTGAAGTTCAGAGACACCCAAAAAGCTCAGACTCAAGACTGGGTAGACTATGTGGATTGTTCTGCCAAGGCTCTGGAAGGCTGGTTGATGGGCAGTAAGGTGTGTGACTTCTCAGGATTGTATAATCTGATAATGAGGGAGCAGATTCTTAATAACTGTCAAAATCAGCTGTTACATCAATACCTGGTAGACTCTGATCTGACCTCTCCCCAAGAATTGGGAAAGAAGGCAGACAAATGGGTCAGGACCAGGGTGAAGCAGAAGGTACAGAACCAAGGTGGGGAAACCAAGAAGCAAGATGCTAAGAACTCTGACAAGGGTGGGGAGAAGGGTAAAGATCAAAAGTCTTCATCAGGCCCCCAAAAATCTTCTTCTGGTGGGGATTCCCAGTCTACCAAAGGTAAAGGCCAAAGAAAACCATGGTGCAAGGTCTGTAAGCAAAAGACCCACTGGACCAGTGATTGCACCAAGTCCAAAGACTCCAGTCCAGCACCCACCAATGCCCCTAAGGCACCTGTTCCCCCTAGTACAGTTGGTGGAAGTGCTCCAGCAAAGGGTTTAGTAGGGTTCACCCTGGGAACTGAGTTGGGCTCTGACTTAGTCAGAGAACTGACTCAGGCTGTGTTAGTCTGTGATGGAGGCATGGATGTGACCTCCACTGTGAGTCCCAGTAATCTGGGCAAGTACAGACAACAGCATTTAATTAATGGACGTGAGGCTTTGGCATTTAGGGACACAGGGGCAAGTGTCACAATGGTGACACAAGACCTTGTGCTACCTGGGCAAGTTATGCTTGGTGAAATGTACCAAGTGACCAATGCTAGCAATGTCAGAACAGACCATACTCTGGCAGTTGTTAACTTCTCCTGGGGAGGGGTAACTGGCCTTAAGAAGGTTGTGGTAAGTGCAAACCTACCAGTCGAATGCTTGCTTGGCAATGACTTAGAGACTTCTGCTTGGGCAGAAGTGGAGCTCAGGACCCATGCAGAAATGCTGGGGATCCCTGCAGATGTGTTTGCTGTGACCAGGTCACAAGCCAAAATGTCTAGCACTGAACAGGCCTTGGATTCTGGAAGAATGGACCAAGTGCCTTCCAAGAGGAGGAGTAGTAGGGTTAAGGCAGTGCCTTCCCCTTGGCTCAGGAGGAAGATCAGTCCCTTGAGGGGGATGATCTCAGCCCTGAAGAAGGAACTGTCCCAGAGGAACTTGAACCTGACCAGGTTGAGTTCTTGGGGACAGGGGGACCTTCTAGGGCAGATCTGAGCCAGGAGCAGCAGAGCTGCCCCTCCCTTGAACCCCTCAGACAGCAAGCTGCTGCTGAGGCTGCTGGGAAAGCTAGTGGTCCCCATACAGTGTATTGGGATGATGGACTCCTGTACTCAGAGAGTAGAGACCCCAAGCCTGGTGCTACCAGGAGGTTGGTAATACCTTTGAAGTTCAGGGGCTTCCTATTGACCCTAGCCCATGATATTCCCTTAGCAGGACACCTGGGCCAGAACAAGACTTGGGACAGAATTGTCCCTCACTTTCACTGGCCCCACATGTCTGAAGACAGTAAGGAGTTTTGTCGCTCCTGTGTAACCTGCCAAGCCAGTGGCAAAGCAGGTGACACTACAAAGGCCCCCTGATACCACTACCTGTGGTGGGGGTGCCCTTTGAGAGGGTAGGGATTGACATTGTTGGTCCCATGGATCCCCAAACAGCCTCTGGGCACAGGTTTATCCTGGTGGTAGTGGATCATGCCACCAGGTACCCAGAAGCTATTCCCCTCAGGACCACTACAGCACCTGTGGTGGCAAGGGCCCTCCTGGGAATCTTCTCAAGAGTGGGCTTTCCTAAGGAGGTAGTATCAGACAGGGGTGCTAACTTCATGTCTGGGTACTTGAAAGCAATGTGGAAGGAGTGTGGAGTGACTTATAAGTTCACCACACCCTATCACCCACAATGCAATGGTTTAGTTGAGAGATTCAACAAAACCTTGAAGGGCATGATTAAAGGGCTCCCAGAAAAGCTTAGGCGTAGATGGGACATACTCTTGCCCTGCCTTTTATTCGCATATAGGGAGGTGCCTCAGAAGGGGTTGGTTACAGCCCTTTTGAACTTCTGTTTGGCCACCCTGTGAGGGGTCCACTGTGCTTGGTGAAGGAAGGATGGGAGTTACCTCTCAAGCCCCCAAAGCAAGATATAGTGGACTATGTACTTGGTCTCCGCTCCAGGATGGCTGAGTACATGAAAAAGGCTACCAAAAACCTTGAGGCTAGCCAGGAACTTCAAAAGGCCTGGCATGACCAAAAGGCTGTTCTGACTGTTTACCAGCCAGGACAGAAGGTGTGGGTGTTGGAGCCAGTGGCCCCAGCAGCTCTCCAAGATAAATGGAGTGGACCCCACACTATTGTTGAGCAGAAGGGTGAGGTCACTTATTTAGTGGATCTAGGAACACCCAGGAGTCCCCACAGGGTTCTCCATGTCAACAGGTTAAAACCATATGTGGACAGGGCAGACATGGGCTTGCTCATGGCTACTGATGAAGGGCAGGAGGAAGAGAGTGACCCACTCCCTGACCTGCTCTCACAGAACCCTGACGATGGGTCAGTTGATGGTGTAGCCTTGGCAGGCAGCCTCACTACCCAGCAACAAACTGATTGCAGGCAAGTCCTCAATCAGTTTCGACATATGTTTTCACTGACACCCAGTCAGACCACCTGGTGCACTCATGAAGTGGACACTGGGAACAGTCTGCCTATTAAAAACAAGATTTATAGGCAACCTGACCATGTCAGGGACTGTATCAGGACTGAAGTCCAGAAAATGTTGGAATTGGGAGTAATTGAGCCCTCAGATAGCCCTTGGGCTAGTCCAGTAGTCCTGGTACCGAAACCTCACACCAGTGGTGGAAAAAGAGAGATGAGGTTTTGTGTAGACTACAGGGGTCTCAATGCAGTCACTAGGACTGATGCCCATCCAATACCCAGGGCAGATGAGCTCATAGATACTTTGGCCTCTGCCAAATATCTCAGCACATTTGACCTAACAGCTGGCTACTGGCATATCAGACTAGCTGATACTGCAAAGCCCAAAACAGCATTTTCAACCCCTAGTGGGCATTATCAATTTGTGGTAATGCCCTTTGGTCTGAAAAATGCACCTGCCACTTTCCAGAGGTTGGTGAATACAGTTCTCACAGGACTGGAAGCCTATAGTGCAGCTTATCTAGATGATATTGCTGTCTTTAGCTCCACCTGGGAGGATCACCTGGTCCACCTCAGGAATGTTTTACAGGCCCTGCAAAAGGCAGGCCTGACTATCAAGGCCACTAAGTGCCAGATAGGGCAGAGTCAGGTTGTGTACCTGGGCCACCTTGTGGGTGGAGGCCAGGTTCAACCTTTGCAGAGCAAGATCCATACCATCATGGACTGGACTGCTCCCACTACCCAGACTCAGGTGAGAGCCTTCTTAGGCCTGACTGGGTACTATAGGAGATTTGTCAAGGGGTATGGATCAATAGTGACACCCTTGAATGACTTAACTTCTAAGAAAATGCCCAAAAGGTTCAGTGGACAGTTAGCTGTCAAAAGGCATTTGATGACCTCAAGCAGGCCATGTGCACTGCTCCAATTCTGCAGAGTCCTGATTACTCCAAGAAGTTCATTGTTCAAACTGATGCATCTGAATTGGGGGTAGGGGCTGTACTGTCACAATTAAATGAAGAAGGTCAGGATCAGCCAGTAGCTTTTATTAGCAGAAGGCTGACCCCTAGAGAGAAACGTTGGTCAGCCATAGAGAGGGAGGCCTTTGCTGTGGTCTGGGCTCTGAAGAAGTTGAGGCCATACTTGTTTGGTACACACTTCCTGGTTCAGACAGACCATAAGCCCCTCTTATGGCTAAAACAAATGAAGGGTGAAAACCCCAAACTGCTTAGGTGGTCCATTTCCCTACAGGGGATGGACTTTACAGTGGAACATAGGCCTGGGAGTAACCATGTAAAATGCAGATGGACTCTCTAGGTATTTCCACTTAGAACATGAAGACTTAACTGGGCAAGGTTAGTTTAATGTCCCTACGTTTGGGGGGGGGTTGTGTAGGAGAGTAGGTTCTGCTTCACATGGGTACCCCCACTTTTTGCTGATGCTTCACTGTTTTTGACATTAGTCTGGCTGGGGCCCTGCTAATCAGAACCCCAGCCTAGCTGCTTCCTCTCTAAAATGGTTTCCATGTGCCTTAGGCACATCACTGATTGGGATCTGGAGTGCCCTTATAAGTCCCTAGTATATGGTATACTATGTACCAAGGGCATAGGTACCTCAGAGGCCTGCCAGGGGCTGCAGCATGTATTATGCCACCCCTGGAAGGCCATCCAAACTAACACCACCGGTCTGCTACTGCAGCCTGGGTAAGGTGGTGCATGCACCCCTTACTGTGATGTAGGTTACCTATATCACGAAATACATACACACATAGAAACCTATAAGTCACTCCTAAGGCAGGCCTTATCAATCCTAAAGGCAGAGTGCAAGGTTCCTATGTGAGAGGGTGCCCTGCATGAGCAGGGCCCCTCTGCAGCGTTCGGAGACCATCTCTGATGCTGTTTGTAGTGCAGCCTGACCATATACTCTTAAGCGCATTATATCCTCGCGGTAAAATGCTAACTTTGGAATGGCTGCACCTAAACATGTCGTGTTTGGTGTCAAACATCTTGGAATACTACCCCCCGCCAATCCTGGTGGCGGGGGTAGCATTCCACCCTTCTAGAGGGAAAGACATGTTAACTCTGACTAGTCCGGTAACTTCTTTCCAGAGCCCTGGCATCACAAAATGGATGCTGCTGCCACAGACACGAGTCTGGCCTCCTGCTGCTGGACGAAACTCCGGCAGGGGAGGCCTGGACAATAGGTTTCCTGTCCCAGGGAGGTGTGACCACCTCCCCAGACAGGATAATGTGTATTGGGGCTGGGCGGGAGCACTTTCGGGTGCTTTGAAGTCCTGCACTGGGGGCACATTTGGTGTCCCTGTGCATACCCCAGTTCAAACCGGATCAGGGGCTTGCAGTCCCTGCTTTGGTGCGAACTGGACAAAGGGAAAGGGGTGTAGCCACCCCTCTGCCCTGACCCACCCCTAGGTGGGGCCACAGAGTAGTCCAACCCCTATTTTTAGAATAAAGGTAGGAACCCAGTCCTTAGGACTTTGGATTATACCTGGACAAAACTCTGAAACTGAATCCTGGACCTTCGACGCTCTACGACAAGATTAGAGGACTGAAGAATCTCCCTTGGGGTCAAGGAGTGACTCCCCTGCTTGGCAGGCACCAAAGAAGCATCTGTCCGGTTCGCATTTCTGAAGCTCCCGTCAGACGCCGAAGTCATCGCATCACCAGAGGTGGATTCTCAGACTTCCCCGAGGCTACCCTGAGTCCCCAGCAAAGCTGAGGCCCGTGGCTATCGTGGGTGACTTGAGACCGTGACCCCTGGACACTGAGCACATTTGCAAGTGCATCATCTTCTGGGTCTCCCAAGAAGTCATGCTTTGGGCTCCGAGTAGCCCTAGCCTCCAGCACCACCTGCACCGAAGATCACTGGCCCCCACTCCACGAGCATCCTGTAAGCCAGATCCACGTGCGGCGTCACGAGGCTCCTTCGCGGTCGCTAGCCCGTTGGCTAGTAGCCCTTAACGAAGGCCAATCCTTTTCTTTCTTGGCATCCTGGTTGCTCCAGGCCTGCCCTCACTTACCCTCGCTGGGTGAGTTCCACAGACCTTGCTGGTCTGCACCATAGACGATCTACATCTTACTCGAGACTTGCCGTTGCCAAAGCTTGTTGGGTCCAATCCGGTCGACGACACCTCAGCACTCGACAGACATCTAGTACCAGCCCGAATCCTGCTCCTGGTCACCGACAACGCCTCCCGGACCTCGTGGCTGAAGAGTCAAGACGACCGTCAATGCACCTGAAGCACTCGACATCGGTGGGCATCTGTCCATCGCCTTCCTGGTCACTGGCTAGTGACCCAGACTCTGTCCCCTCTGCTTTCAGGTTCACGAGAACTCCGATCCACTCTTGGATCCACCCGGACACTTTTCTCTTGGCCGCCAGCAGCACTTTGCAGCAGATCGCCATTCGAATCGACGACGAAACCCGACCCCGAAAGGCACCTATGCACCCGGCTTCCCTGGGTGAGGTAACACGAGTACTCCGGTGCTCCCGTGGGTAGAGACTCTTCAAAGTTCTAGATCTCAAAGGGTTTTGTCCTAGTCCTCTTTTAAGTGTCCCTTTCCTCTATTTTCCCGATCCCGACTTTCTCCATTGAAGTTAACGGCGTATCGCGGTTGTGTATTTACACTGCACGCGTCTCCCGTGGGTCCCCTGTGTCACTACCTTGGGTGGTTCCTTGTGGTCCAAGCACTTCTAGAGGCTCTAGGCCTAGTGTCTAGTTCAGTCGTGGTTCGCATACCACTTTATTGGTATATGGTTTGGTACGCCCTAGGGCCCAAACGTGTATTTGTGCTATTACTGTGATTTAAGATCTTATAACTTATGTACTTCGAACTCTAGCCTCATAAAGAGACTAGAGGGGTGTGTTTAGTAATAAATACATATATTTTGAATATATACCTGGTGTGGTGCTCTTTCATTTGGTCACTCAAGAGATTATAGACTGGTAAAACAAGCTGCTTTACATTCCTTCAAGACTTAGCCTGAAGGCTGCTCTCCATAGCTACCACTAGGATAGCTTTCAATAAGGTTGTCTTTAACCTATCTCCAATAAGGGGTTGTTTGGACTGGTGCAAGGTGCCCACTATAATTAGTGGACAGCATATACCAGGCCAACTTCTCACATCAGTGAGTAGCACGTTCTCCTTGTGACTTAGTTTGTTTATGTAGCTCGTACAATTCCAAGTTATTTCACAGCGATGTGTAGTATGCATCTATGCATTGCAAAAAGGAAAACTGAGTTGGTCCATGAAGGGGGTTGAGAAATGGAAATGGAATCAAAGATCATTCACTGCAATGCATTAGTTCCAAATGTAGTTTTTGTTAAGGAAATTTGAAGTAGGGATTTCAGGATTAGTATGGGCAACTCAACGATAGTCGATAGACTCAAAACTAGTACTATAGGTGATCTGTTTTAAAGAAGTACAATGTGACTGCATTTGCTTGTCATAAAACTTTTGTGGCGATTAACTGAATATCTTAACTATTTTTTTTATCTTCTTCATTTCTGACATCAGTAGCCAAGGGCAAGAAGAGGGACATTGTTTAGGGTCAGGGACAAGCTGATCAGGAGTAAGCCTGGGCGTAGTTCGCGAAGTAACGCTACGCAAAGCTACGCAAAGTGCAGTTCGCACTACGCGAGCTACGCGTAGCACTACGCGAACTGCGTAGAGCACTGTTCGCAATGATTGCACAGTGCCGGATGCTTGTCCGCACTGTGCAATCATTGAAAACGGCATCTTGCACAGTGCGAGCTCTCTTTTACTGCCGCTCGAGTAGATTTTTACTCGAGCGGCAGCTTTCTCATATGCGGACTGGTAGTTTCTCATCGCGAGCGGTCGCGAGCATACGCGACCACTCGCAATGAGAAACCTGACCTCCCCGCATTGAGAATCTCGCCGGGAGGTTTATTTTCCACGCTCGCGATCGGCAACTTGATGTTGCTGATCGCGAACGAGAAAAAATCTCGCCGGGATGTCATTTTGCTTGCTCGCGGTCGCCAACTTGACGTTGAGGACCGCGAGCAAGCAAAAATGACCGCTGCACTACGCTACGCTACGCGTGTTTGCACTGTGCTACGTGCAATTCGCGTTGTGCGAAGTAGCGCAAACTTCGCAAACTACGCGAGCGTAGCGTAGTGCTTTGCCCAGGGTTAATCAGGAGGCTCTGACCACCAGCACAGCTGCCAAGGGTTCTGCTGATCCCAGTAAGTCCTATTATTTATTATTGTTATTTCCCTAACGTTGGATTTAGAGTTGTTGCCGGCTTAGGGTAGAATCTAGGGGTATTGCAATGTTGGTGCTGGGTTCCAGGATGGGAGTTGCTGCCTGGAAGCTGATGTTGCTGGTAGGAAATAAAGTTTCTCTGACACCCTCACCTGCCATCTCCCTTCCATGTGGTGATGAGGACGGGATATGAACTCACTCGTGCAAAGCACAATGGATTCATTTTTGTTTTATTCCAGTTATCCCTGCATTATCTTTTATTCTTGATAATATATGTTTTTCTTTTTTGTACCTAACTTTTTCCGTTCTCTACTTTAGCCTCTATTTCACTTATCTTCTGCTTTGTTGGTAATCTTTCCCTCTCTCCTATATATCTTGTGGTACTTACTGTAAGACAAAGAATAACACATTTTGGTACTCTACTGTCTAGCGTGAAGATTGCAGGCCCAAGGAAGCTAGTATTATAAATGATAGTCACGATGTATGTTTGTTTATAGAAGGCTTTCTTTTTCCTGCTCATGCTCTAACAGTTGAGTTCACTAGAGAGCGGCCATTGTCATCATGGACCACCCACTCCAATGCAGTGTGCTGCTGTCTCATTCATTTATACAGTATACCAGCAGCTTCCCATGACAGTGCAGCATGGCTGGAAAAAAGTATGAGGTCCCACTCCCATTGCATTTGCCAACCAACACCATATGTCTTTCATTGACCATTATTCCACCCCTGGCTTGTCTAACTTTCTTAACCAATCAAATGCCCAGAGTGATATTTTTGTTAGAAAATACTGCAGTGCTAAATGAACTGTAGTGATCTATTGCAGTTGTATTTGGAACGGCGTATCTGTTATTTAAAATATTTATAATGTTTTATTTTAGCCACACAGAACACCAGTGATGCCGGGTCCAGTGCTGCTGCAGGAGGAGACAAATTAGTTAGAGGGAAAGAAGCGGCAGCAAAGACAGGCACTGCTAAGTCACATAATTGCTTGAAAGTACTATACTCACTAGCTAGTACCTGGGTTTCATCAACACGTGACTGTGAAACCCCCCCCAGCTTTATCTGCTGCAGCGGTATTATGGCCTCTTCTATCAGCAACTCACCAAAAGCTCACATAACGAGCGTTGATGGCTTGAGGAAAACATGAAAGAAAGGAAGGTTAAAAGAAAGGAAATGATATATGAGTGAAAGGGTGGGTGCATGGGTGGGTAAAGGGATGGATGGGCGAAAAGATGGTTAAAAGAAAGGGTAGATGATTGAATGGATGGATAATGGATTGGGCATTTTGGTGAAAGACCGGATGAGAGAAAATAAAGCTTAATCATGGTGGCTATGGGTGAATTAGAATGAAAGGATGAATGAATATTTGGATTGTTTGGATGAATAAGCAAGGCTTTTCAAAGCTATGGCTCAAAGTGGGGAGTATTTTTCATTTTTTGTTCTTCTCTCTCACCTCGCTGTATTTGGTAAGTGAGCCAGATGTATCCCACCCATCATTCATAACTCCCCATGGCACATTTTTGCCACCTACGACCGAAGTGCAGCATGGGTCAATTTGTGACTGCAGTGTTGGCTGTGCAATGTGTGTCTGCTTCAGTAAATGTAGCATTTACAATGTTTTCAATGCTTTGCAAACCAAACACACAAGGTGTTTTGTTTCCCTTCGCCCAGTCAGTCACCTCTTAATACTTCACTCCTTTATTTTCTCCTAAGGTCTTCCATTACAGCTTACCAAATTGAAAAATCCATTCTTGGCACCAGCCAGATTTAATTTTATAACCATGTGAACCGAAGTGATTCCAGAATATAAATATTTCATAGTTTACCATAATAGATTTATTTTACACCTATTCAGATTATTCCCTTTCGACTTGTACAGTGACTGAATAAGCCAAAGATGACAAATCAATGATCAGTGTAGTGGCCCCTCTATTTTATATCAAAAAAGCTGTACCCTACCTGTCCCTCTACCCTCCCCTGCAGTAGAGTAAGTCAAGCTTCTTTTCTTTGCTTACTGCCCAGCAAATGAATTTGTTGGAAATAATATGTGGTGGTGGGTGAGGCCACCGACTACAGTGGGAGTAAGTGCATGATTTGATGTCAAGTTTGGCATATGGGATACACAGTGATGAATGTGCAAATACAATCTATATAGCCTGTTCCTATCCCTGTAGCACGTCCATCATTTTCCCCAAAGTCTTCTTATGGAAGACAATATAATATGAATATCCACATTTCATACATGAAGTGTGTGACGTAGTATCTTATTTATTATTCATCAGCCTCTTTGGAGTCAGGGTAGAAAAAGAAATACATTTGGAGAAGAGCAGGACCATTGGAATTACAAATAAATAATTGTCAACTATAGCTGTCCCAGCTTCAGACAGTAGCAAAATACCAGAGGCACTGGCTAGCAATGAGCATGGCTTCATTATTTTGGCACAACACACAACTTGTACTCCAAAGTGCATAATGCCGTACTCAGTATTGAGAGGTAATTTATTATTCCACTCAAAGTGTTGGTTTATAGTTACTTGAAAAGCATTTAGAAGAAAATAAAATTCGAATCACTGTTCTTAACTATTTTTTTTATCTTCTTCATTTCTGACAACAGTAGCCAAGGGCAAGAAGAGGGACATTGTTTAGGGTCCGGGACAAGCTGATCAGGAGGCTCTGACCACCAGCACAGCTGCCAAGGGTTCTGCCGATCCCAGTAAGTCCTATTATTTATTATTGTTATTTCCCTAACGTTGGATTTAGAGTTGTTGCCGGCTTAGGGTAGAATCTTGGGGTATTGCAATGTTGGTGCTGTGTTCCAGGATGGGAGTTGCTGCCTGGAAGGTGATGTTGCTGGTAGGAAATAAAGTTTCTCTGACACCCTCACATGCCGTTTCCCTTCCATGTGGTGATGAGGACGGGATATGAACTCACTCATGCAAAGCACAATGGATTCATTTTTGTTTTATTCCGGTTATCCCTGCATTATCTTTTTTTCCTGATAATATATGTTTTTCTTTTTTTGTACCTAACTTTTCCCGTTCTCTACTCTAGCCTCTATTTCACTTATCTTCTGCTTTGTTGGTAATCTTTCCCTCTCTCCTATATATCTTGTGGTACTTACCATAAGACAAAGAATAACACATTTTGGTACTCTACTGTCTAGCGAGAAGATTGCAGGCCCAAGGAAGCTAGTATTATAAATGATAGTCACGATGTATGTTTATTTATAGAAGGCTTTCTTTTTCCTGCTCATGCTCTAACAGTTGAGTTCACTAGAGAGCGGCCATTGTCATCATGGACCACCCACTCCAATGCAGTGTGCTGCTGTCTCATTCATTTATACAGTATACCAGCAGCTTCCCTTGACAGTGAAGCATGGCTGGAAAAAAGTATAAGGTCCCACTCCCATTGCATTTGCCAACCAACACCATATGTCTTTCATTGACCATTATTCCACCCCTGGCTTGTCTAACTTTCTTAACCAATCAAATGCCCAGAGTGATATTTTTGTTAGAAATTACTACAGTGCTAAATGAACTGTAGTGATCTATTGCAGTTGTATTTGGAACGGCGTATCTGTTATTTAAAATATTTATAATGTTTTATTTTAGCCACACAGAACACCTGTGATGCCGGGTCCAGTGCTGCTGCAGGAGGAGTAAAATTAGTTAGAGGGAAAGAAGCGGCAGCAGAGACAGGCACTGCTAAGTCACATAATTGCTTGAAAGTACTATACTCACTAGCTAGTACCTAGGTGTCATCAACACGTGATTGTGAACCCCCCCCCCCAGCTTTATCTGCTGCAGCGGTATTATGGCCTCTTCTATCAGCAACTCACCAAAAGCTCACATAGCGAGCGTTGATGGCTTGAGGAAAACATGAAAGAAAGGAAGGTTAAAAGAAACGAAATGATATATGAGTGAAAGGGTGGGTGCATGGGTGGGTAAAGGGATGGATGGGCGAAAAGATGGTTAAAAGAAGGGGTAGATGATTGAATGGATGGATAATGGATTGGGAATTTTGGTCAAAGACCGGATGAGAGAAAATAAAGCTTAATCATGGTGGCTATGGGTGAATTAGAATGAAAGGATGAATGAATATTTGGATTGTTTGGATGAATAAGCAAGGCTTATCAAAGCTATGGCTCAAAGTGGGGAGTATTTTTCATTTTTTGTTCTTCTCCCTCGCCTCGCTGTATTTGGTAAGTGAGCCAGATGTATCCCACCCATCATTCATAACTCCCCATGGCACATTTATGCCACCTATGACCGAAGGGCAGCATGGGTCAATTTGTGACTGCAGTGTTGGCTGTGCAATGTGTGTTTGCTTCAGTAAATGCAGCATTTACAATGTTTTCAATGCTTTGCAAACCAAACACACAAGGTGTTTTGTTTCCCTTCACCCAGTCAGTCACCTCTTAATACTTCACTCCTTTATTTTCTCCTAAGGTCTTCCATTCCAGCTTACCAAATTGGAAAATCCATTCTTGGCACATGCCAGATTTCATTTTATAACCATGTGAACTGAAGTGATTCCAGAATATAAATATTTCATAGTTTACCATAATATATTTATTTTACACCTATTCAGATTATTCCCTTTCAACTTGTACAGTGACTGAATAAGCCAAAGAGGACAAATTGATGATCAGTGTAGTGGCCCCTCTATTTTATATCAAAAAAGCTGTACCCTACCTGTCTAATCCCTCTACCCTACCCTGCAGTAGAGTAAGTCAAGTTTCTTTTCTTTGCTTACTGCCCAGCAAATGAATTTGTTGGAAATAATATGTGGTGGTGGGTGAGGCCACCGACTACAGTGGGATTTGATGTCAAGTTTGGCGTATGGGATACACAGTGATGAATGTGCTGAATACAATCTATATAGCCTGTTCCTATCCCTGTAGCGCGTCCATCATTTTCCCCAAAGTCTACTTATGGCAGACAAGATAATATGAACATCCACATTTCATACATGAGGTGTGTGACGTAGGATCTTATTTATTATTCATCAGCCTCTTTGGAGTCAGGGTAGAAAAAGTAATGCATTTGGAGAAGAGCAGGGCCATTGGAATTAAAAATAAATAATTGTCAACTATAGCTGTCCCAGCTGCAGACAATAGCAAAATACCAGAGGCACTGGCTAGCAATGAGTATGGCTCCATTATTTTGGCACAACACACAACTTGTACTCCATAGTGCATAATGCCGTAGTCAGTAATGAGAGGTAATTTATTATTCCACTCAAAGTGTTGGTTTATAGTTACTTGAAAAGCTTTTAGAAGAAAATTAAATTTGAATCACTGTTCATTTAATCCGGTGTTATTCTGCCTTCATTGTTACCTGCCACACAGTCAGTGCTTTTTATGAAAGGCATGTGTGGGTAAAATAAATTGGCTTTGTGACTCTCCTAATCATAATCATATTCCAATGGCCCTAGGGGACATGGAATGTACTGCTACTGTGCCACCGCTAATTTAAAACAATTGTTTGCACAGAGCATTATTTACAATTTGTCTTTTTTTGTTTTTTTTCAATATAGCTAATCCTGTTGGTCCACCCGTTGGACCCAACAGGCAAGAGATAGCGGCCCGTCTGCAGCAACAGAGGCTGGAGCATATCCAGCTAGAATACCGGCGGCTGGTGGTCCTGGAGGAGGAAATAAATGCCTCTCTGCCGGGCCCCAGTGCAGCCAGTCCCCCTCAGCTTCCAACCTCCTGGCCATCCCATCACCAGTGCTGCTGCTATCCAACTGCTGCCACCCCCTCCCACACTGACAACAGGCCATTGTTGTGCCGCATCCTGCAGAGTCTGGACCCCATCAATGGCAGGTTCACCACGATGGAGCAGAGCCTGGACCAGCTCCACAATGCCCTCTTCTAGCTCTTTTGAAAATATGTTTTTGGGTGGGGGGGACTTGTTGTTGTGGCTGGTTGGAGAGGATTTGAAGGGAGTTGGGAGTTGACCAGGCTTTGACTTTTTTTGGACATTTGGGACATTGCAGCTTGGGTCAGTTCAGTTTATTTGGGGAGCAGGGTGGGCATGCTGTGTGGGTGGAGAGGGTGGGTACCTTTGTAAAAAGAAAGGGACATTTATAGTTTATCTAAATGTATCCTGAAGTAGTTTGTTTTACTTTTACTTTACACTGCTGCCTTCAGTTTTTATGCAGCCTATTTATGTGCTTGTAAGGGAGAGTGTACCGCTTATATATTGAGTTATACCCCTCTAACTATCTTGACCATTAGAGTGGATGCTGCCATGACCTACATTGTCTACAACAACCTAGATAAACAATGGTAGCAGTGAGTTACTTACTAAGTTAACTGGTTCAGTAGTCTTACCTGAATATAGATGAAGCAATAACAGGGAAGGTATCACAATTTCACAAGAGAGTTCCCACTTCCAGTTCCACCCAGGTGAGCTCCAACTGTAGAATTAATCAACAGAATGATTATCCATCATAGGCAACTAAATGGAAATAAAAGGTCTGAGTTACTGGGTTATATATCAAAGTTTTACAAAAAATAAACACCAGAGTACTACATATTGAAAACAAGAATTCCTGATAGTGATAAAATAACAAAACATTATTTGGCTAATGGAGAGCTAGTAGTAACTTAGTTACAAAATCCAATAAAAAATGGACTCAAAGACTGGAGTGAACAAGCTTAGGTGAGGCGTTTACTGCTACACAACAGAAGGAGGCCTGAATTATGCTAACTACTGATGTTCTTTTTTCTATATCTAAAATATTGATCACTTTCATGCATGCGTGGGTAAATGGGGCCAGTGTGGGCTATTGCTTAGAAGATCCTGCAGTACGTTGGTGTTGCTTTTACCTAATCTGTCCCACCAAGTGTGTGATCCATTGATGGTGTAAATTAAGACAACAGTCCATTGATAAGTGGATGAGAAAGGGGATTTGGGGAAAGGTTTGACAAAGACAAACACTACACATGTTCCTCTGGACAATGAGCAGCACATCATTCGTCATCAATATGTTGTGGGAAGAAACAAAGGAATGAGTATGGCAGAGTGCAGATAAATCCATTGCAAACAGACCTTCTGCCTCTGAGACCCAAGTTATCAGATATCTAAATCCTCTGTCTTCTAGGTTGGGGAGTGAACCCACCCACCCAGTTCTCCGAATATGATTGTCAAAAGAAAAATTATACTGTATTGAAAAATTAGGTGGTGCATCTGCATTCTCCTCTGAGATGTACATCACACTTGGGTACCTGTCTGGACTGGTCTGATAGGCAAGCAGCAGTGTTGAGTTCATCTTTCGCCTTTCATTCATGCAGCAGACTAGAAGGCCTGCAGACTGTAAAACAGAAGCTGCATTTTAGAGTCAAGGAGAAGGACAGAAGAAAGGTAAGCTCCATGAGAAGTGTATCAAGAAGACTCAGAGGCAGAGCAAAAAAAAAGAGGGGAACTCAGAGATTGGCTTTTGCAACAAGTGCAATACACACACACACAGCAGCATTTCACAAATAAACACACCTCTCTCCATTCCACATAGCTGAGTACTATGCCTCAGACTCTTGGTTTACCTTTGAACTGAAGTCGATTAATTCTTGCTTCTAGCTGTTGATGAGGTAGTCCCACAGCTCCTGCCTTGAGTTCTTCCATCCTCTTCCTGACTCTGAGTAACTCCGTCCCAGACCAGTCATCATCATGACCCGAACAAAATAGATGTGTAGTGCACTGCTGTTGAAGAACAAGTAGGGAAACAGAATTGTAGTATTTTGCATAGGTTTTTTATTTTTTTATCTAAAGTAACTGTTCTAGTCTCTGAAGAACCAAAGAAAAGGAGAGGACCCTGTAATTAAATCTGGCTAAGTGTGAAAGGGCTGATCACCTCCAGGGAAAAAAATGCTTATCAATAAACATCTCAAGAAACCTCCCGTATTACAGTTTAACACACCCTCCCTCACTGTCAGCCACCACATTAATTAGCACTCACTGTCACTCGATAAACTGATCACTTATTGGTGCAATGGTTACCTGTTCCAATCCAAGCAGGGTAGTAAATGCACTATCTCTCCTTTGATGAAACTAACAGATTAGAATTTGGCAGTCTTTTAAATCAAACGATTGTCTTGGGCAGCCATCCTATATGATGAAAAAAACAGAAGGATCATAGGAGTGGACAATACAGGTTAATTAAATTTCGGTAACTAAGTTTGCAAAGGTCAATCACCTGCAGGGAAAAAATAATCGCTCAGCACTCAGGCCCCAAACTCTGCTAATCAATCATCTCAGGCAATTTCCCACATTACAGTTCAATACCCTTCCTCACTGTCTGCCACCACATGAATCATTAATCATCATCATAACTCACACAATCACTCACTCGCAGTTGCAATAGTTGTAGTTTTACCTCTTCAAATCCAAGCATAGGTAGTTTAGATATTAGACATTCATCTTTAATGCAGGTAACACATTGGAATTTGGTATTGGCAGGCATTCATGTAAATCAACGATCTTTTGGGGCAGACTTTCTAGTGCTAAGTTATGCAAAAAGGGATAAGCAATATGCATTCGAGAGGGGCAGGCATTTTCTCCAATGTCATGAAGGAAATATGGAGGCTTCTTCAATGCACACTGGTCCAACTGCAATCCGCCAATATATGTGAATAAAAAAATGGTTGGGCAGCATACATGCACAAAATACTAATGTTCCAATAGCTACTTTTATTGTTGCGAAGATAGAAGTTCAACAATAAATAATTTGAAAAAGTTCTATAGGAGCACTGGCAATATTAATCTGGGAAGTAGAGTTCATCCTCAAACTCAGGTGGTTCACCCAGAAGTTGATCACATCCTGTTGCGTTTCAGGAATGGTGTAGTTGTATGGTATAAAACGTTGGTTCATTTTGATCATAGTCAATATCTCCACATTTTGGGGCAAGAGACTGGTCCTTCTCACTGTAACAACTGCACTAGCTGCACTGAACACACATTCAGCAGACACACTGGCGATAGGACAATCCTGCCGCGCTCTGGCCATTGGCGCATCTTCCCATACCAATACATTAATAGATTTTTATCCATATAGACCTCTTTTGGATCATCCAGATACTCCTGAAACATCTTGTGGATGGTCATTGGTGCTGCCACTTGCTCAAACTGTTTTGCCATCGCCTCTGCACTGGACTTGAGCCCTTCAAATTTAAGCCAATACAATGCAGAGGTTGGGTCTGGTCCTTCTGTTACTATTGCTGCCGGTGCTCTGGTTGATGGTGTTGTTAGCTGCTGTGAGACAAGACTGCCTTCTCTGGAAGCTGAATAAAGCACCCCAGAACTGCGGGGTGGGACTTGAAGTTCCAGTCATTTTTCCAAGTCTCCGCCTTGCTCTACAATCAACCTCTTGTATTTAAAAACATCCACTTCAGAAAAAAGAATGAAAGTGGGCAGATTTTTTTGTGCCGTGGATCAAGCAGTGTGGCACAGAAGTACTCATTGTACGTGATGATGTCATGTTGCAGCCTTGTATTACAAGCCAAGCGAAGGATTACGGTTTTAACCAAGGCATGCGCATCTGTGTTTTCATTCACACCTGCGGTGGCAAACCTTTTACACACCTTCTTTACCTGGTCCTGTAGGAGATGCACCAATGGGATAGCTTGGTCCAGCGTACTGTCCTCCTTGCTAACTTGCTGTGTGAAAACCTCAAAAGGGGCTAGGTATTTGACTAGGCCCCATTTGTCGGCATCCATGGTCATAGCTTTCCCAACTGCATCCCCTCCTCTTAGAATGACATAGTCATTGATCTGTTTGTACTGCTCAAACAGTCATTGTAACATGTAATAGGTTGAGTTCCAATGTGTTGGTACCTCTTGTATCAGGGCTTTAACTGATGCTCTATAATTACGCTGAATAATCCACAACTGCTTCAGGGCTTTAAAATAATGGCTGAAATGAATGCAGATTCTTCTTGCAGGTGGTCAGAACATTTCTGACAAAGTCTTGATTTTTGAGGAAGTCTTGCATCACCAGGTTAATGAAATGGGGCAAACACAGGACCCTGAAATAGCCTCCATCGGACATGGCCTTGACTATGTTGCTACCATTATCCGTTTCAACAAATACAATTCTGAGACCTCTGGGTCACAGCCTTTCATACACCTTGCTGTTAAATTCCTCCAAGATGTGTACAGGGTTATGTGATTTCTCCATGGCGAACATGGCCACTGTTGCATGCTATCGAACACTCTTAAAACTTTGTTCAGGGCCAAGACCTGCAGATATCTTTTGCTTTACCCCACAAAAGAGATCCAGTGTGCAGTTATACACATGTAATCAGTCACCTGACAAGTGGCCCACATGTCTGTCGTCAGGTGTGTGTTGTGAACAACACTTTGTTGCAAATCTTGTCCAACCAACTGCAGCACATCGTGATGCAGCGCTGGAAGATCAACTCTGGCAAAATAGGTACTACTTTGTACTTTCCATTTCGGTCAGTGGTTCAACGCTAACATTTTTGCAAGCTTCCCATTGTACAAACGTGCGGTTTGGTGGTTATGCTCCCAGGGCTCCTCCTGCCTAAACATGCCCATAATAGTAGCATGGATATTCTTCTTTTCTGGCGCAACTGTCACAGGCGTCTTTTGAGAAGTAGATGATGGTGGTAGACTCAATGTGCATCATGATGGGGCAGTCACTGTATGCTGTGGTGTCTCCATCTCACTACCAATCTTGTGACATAGTGAAATAACAGAGGTGGGTGAATCTGCTGGTGCACTGCTGGGAACAGGGCTGCTTTTCATGAACAAGTCACCCTCTTCTTCCACATCATCGCCTTCGACCATGATTGGATTTGTTGCTGATGTTCCCTGGCTCTCCTCACCACCACAACCACTTTCAGCAATTTTGTTTTAAGGTGCTCCACCCACTTGATTGTGTGGTGTTTTTTCATATATGTCGTTTGGCTCCCAGTACCATAATGTGTACCAGACTTTCCTTGATGAACATTTGTTTGGCAAATATGCATACTGCAATGTGCTCTCCCCTCTTTGCTAACCATAAAAAAGTCCCAAACTGGAGAAGAGTACTTTTTTACTGTGCCACTGCCAATGTCTGCAGAAGAACTGGAGGTAGGTGGGCATGTCGTTGATTGCTTCTCTGCTTCTCCTAAGGCAGGGGTTGGTGCAGGCCTCAGCTGGGGCTTTGCAAATATGGGAGCTGGAGGCAGTGCTACCTGTGCCACATCACTCTGAGCAGGTTGAATAGCAATGTCAGACTCCTCAGGGTCACCTTCCACCATGACTGCCTCATTGTCATCATCCTCCTCATCATCCCCTCCATAAGTCTAAGTCTTTCAGGAACTTTTCTTTTCCCTTGCCTGTTGTCTCCTGAACTCTGCCAGGATCCAATCCATGTCTCTATCATCATCATCAGAAGTGGTGCTTGGAGAAAGTGGTGTAGTACTCTTCTTTTTCCTTGCTGAAGATCTGGGAGGCAATGGTTCTAAAAGAGAAGGTTCTTGCTCGGAAGGAAGCTCAACCTACTGTTCTGCTCCAACATTAGGCAAATCTACTATTGCTGGCTACGGCTGCTCTCCACTTTGTTCTATTTCCTGAAATGATTGCATACTACTTTAGGAAAGAGACAAATCCAATTCAATGTCACTACTCGTCGGCATTAACATGATTGCAGTGGCTGCCTCACTGACAGACATGGTCCTGGGTTTAGGTTGGGGTGGTGCTGTTGATGCATGAGTGCTGCTCTCAGCTTGCTCACCGGAGGCCCGTGTGACAGGTACAAGTTTGTCAAAGAAGGTTCTGGGCAGCACACCACTGGTGGAAATCTGCTTCTTCTCCTCCCCACTGGCCACTATCTTGGCAGCACCTTTCTTTGGGGCCACTTTGAAGCTGTTAGTTAGTGGTGGCACTTAGCTTCACAAGCTGAAAAGATGTCCATGTTGCATAGACAGTCATGCGTAACGTCGTACACAGGCCTTCTTTATGACAGTTCTGTCAGTGATATCTCTTCTATTGTGCACCTAAAAGCAAACAAGCAAGAAAAAAATCAGTGAAATGTGGAATTGTTGCAGTTCAATTAGTGGTACAAACAAACAATATCATTTAGTGTGGTTACTTAAGTTATTTTAAATAATTAACAATACAGTGTAGCCATTTGTAAAACCACACCAACATAACCTTAATGGTATACACTCAGGAAGAATAAGAAAGAGAAACAACAACAACATACAGATGTAACTGTTTGCTTTATGTGCATCAGGTTGGGATGTGGCACTCAGGGAGGGGCAGGTAACAATGGAATAATCCTTAGACAATGAATCCTGTTGGGTGCCTATAGAAGACATGAGCTTGATGCCAGATGTTAGGAAAATGGGGGAAAAAATTAAAAGAAAAAAAAATTAAAAACCTAAAATTAAAAAAATAAAATTTCAAAACTATATACATAAATGAAATTATCCTTAGGCATATAATTTATTAAACTGATATCTCAACTATCCATGCAAGCCTATGGCAAAGGGGCACACTGGCTGGACTCACAAAATGACTGCCAGCCAGTTCCACATGGTCAACAACAACACTGAGCAAGAAGGCATGGGGAACAAAGAAGTCATGCAGGCCTATGGCAAAAACACATTGGCTGCCTATACAAAATGGCCGCCAGCCACATGGTGAACAACAACAACCAGCAAGGAGGTATGGCCACAACAAAGAAAACATGCAGGCCTATGGCAAAGGCACACTGGCTGCCTACTCAAAATGGCTACAAGCCACATGGTTAACAATAACACTGAGTGAAAAGGCATGGGGAACAAAGAAGACATGCAGGCCTATGGCAAAAGCACACTGGTTACCTACACAAAATGGCCACCAACCACATGGTCAAACAGCAATAAAGGAGGCATGAACACAAAAAAGAAAACATGCAGACCTATGGCAAAAGCACACTGGCTGCCTACACAAAATGGCCACCAGCCACATGGTCAACAGCAACATTGAGCAACAAGGTATGGGTAACAAAGAAGAAATGCAGGCCTATGGCAAAAACACACTGGCTTCCAACACAAAATGGCCGCCAGCCACATGGTCAACAAAAACACTGAGCAAGAAGGCATGGGGAACACAGAAGACATGCAGGCCTATGGCAAAAGCACACTGGCTGCCTGCGCAAAATGACCGCCTCCCACATGGTCACAACAACAAGTAAGCAAGAAGGCATGAAGGCATGAGGAACACAGAAGACATGCAGGCCTATGGCAAAAGTGTACTGGCTGCCTACACAAAATGGCCACAGACCACATGGTCAAACAGCAAGCAAGGAGGCATGACCACAACAAAGAAGATATGCAGGCCTATGGCAAAAGCACACTGGCTGCCTGCGCAAAATGACCGCCTCCCACATGGTCACAACAACAAGTAAGCAAGAAGGCATGAAGGCATGAGGAACACAGAAGACATGCAGGCCTATGGCAAAAGTGTACTGGCTGCCTACACAAAATGGCGATCGACCACATGGTCAAACAACAAGCAAGAAGGCATGGCCACAACAAAGAAGACGTTCAGGCCTATGGCAAAAGCAAACTGGCTGCCTACACAAAATGGCCACATGGTCACAGTAACAAGCAAGCAAGAAGACACAGGGAACAAAGAAGACATGCAGGCTTATGGCAAAAGCACACTGGCTGCCTACACAAAATGGCCAGTGACCGATTGGTCAAACAGCAAGCAAGGAGGCATGGCCAGAAACAAAGAACACATGGAGGCCTATGGCAAAAGCACACTGTCTGGCTATACAATATGGCCACCAGTCACAAGGTCAAAACTACAAGCAAAGCAAGATGGCATGGGGAACAAAGAAGGCATGCAGGCCTATTGCATAAGCACACTGGCTGCCTACACAAAATGGCCACCGACCACATGGTCAAACAGCAAGTAAGGAGGCATGGCCACAAATAAAGAATGCCTGCAGGCCTATGGCAAAAGCACACTGGCTGGCTGCACAAAATGGCTGCCAGCCACATGGTCACAACAACAAGCAAGCAAGAAGGCAAAGGAAACATGGAAGACATGCAGGCCTATGACAAAAGCATACTGGCTGCCTACACAACATGGCCACCAACCACATGGTCACAACAAAAAGCAAGGAATAAGGCCTTGGGAACAAAGAAGACATGCAGGCCTATGGCAAAAGCACACTGGCTGCCTACACAAAATGTCCACCGGCCACATGTTCAAACATCAAGAAAGTAGGCATGGCCACAAACAAAGAACACATTCAGGCCTGTGGCAAAAGCACAATGACTCACTACACAAAATGGCTGCCAGTCACATGGTCAAAACAACAAGCAAGCAAGAAGGCATGGGGAGCAAAGAAGAAATGCATGCCTATGGGCACTGACTATACAAAATGGCCAATGGCCACATGGTTTGGGGAACAAAGACAAATGGTGGCCTATGGCAAACACACTCACACACTGGCCAGACAAAGGAGGCATGGATTGGTAACACAGAAAAAAGAGCATGAATTCAGCAATGCCAACAATGAAAATTAACTGGGCTAAGAAATTTTACAGCAATGCACATCCTCCAAAGGCATCAAATGTAATTACTCCACCTATACACTGTTGTCGCAGAACATTTTTTGAAATATCCACAAAAAACATATTTTGTAATTTAATCCAATGCCATCCATGGCCTAAATGATGTTTCAATTCAACAGACACAACAGAAACAGTTGTTTCATACACCCATAACTAGTAGCTGGCCTACTGGCTGGAAGGCCCATTGGCAGACTATGCCACATAGTGAATTCAATGAATATTGCAAACTTAATAAAAACATGGAGAAAATGTACTGAACTGTGCAACATTTTTCCTTTACAAAAGAAGAAAAATTACATGTAAAAAAATAACTAGGCCCCTACTGAAACTGCAGGCCACCTCCCACAATAAGTTTTAAAAATCGAATAAAAGTACAAATAAATCCTGGTGCATACCATCAAACAAACAACACCCTTATACCAGTTTTCCAACTTACTTGTGAAATCTCACATACAAAGTCCTTAAATCCAATGGCATATATGCACCAGACAAGGAGAGTGATCCTTCCAGCTTCAAATCCCAATGCAAAGTGACCAAGAGAGGGACAAAGCACTGGGAGGAGCTTGCTGGACAGGAACAGGACGTTGGAAGATCTAAGGCACTTCCTTTCTGTTGGTAAAAAGTTTTTAAAAGGCTTCTGACACAAAAACGTGACTCCAACAGCCAGTTGGAGAAGAAAATCCACTCCAAAAGCCTCTCAGCTGCATCTCAAGCACAAAAGCTGCTTTAGCGCTCCATTCGCGATCAACACTAGATTGGTGCCGTCGCAGCCGGAAGCCGTTCGAGGGAGAACTGAGTCTTGCGGGAGCTCGCTAGCGGTGCAAGAAGTCTCATGCATGCTCGCAAGTGGTCTGAGAGTATCTTGGCGCTTGCGAGTAAGTACCAAAACAAAACTCAAGTGGGCGAATGGAAAAAAATCCACTTCGCACCCAAAATGTGAAATTCAGGAACTCTGTGTACCTACACGGATAGTGGCATACCTGAATTCTCCAAACTCCACAAGTGGAGTGTAGTTTTATGCCCAGGCCTAATCTTGACTCAGTGGTGCATCACTATGACTGTTTTGTGAACTCTCCTTTGCTACTTCAGGAGCAATGGTTTCTTCCTGTTTAATCTTATCTTTCAACATTTGCAAGTAGTTTGTAAAGACTGGAGACTGAATGCTGTCTTTTACAGCATTGAAAGAGTCTTCATAGCAGTTGTAGTCTCGAAGTAGTTCTGATTCAGCACGCCAAGGCTTGAACAGTTGTAGAAGTGCCAAATAGAAAAACTCTTTTTTGTCTGCAGTTTGGCAACTCAGTTTTCTGTGGTTAATTAGATTTCCTCTGCTATGTCTCACCAAACAACCGTCACATCCAACTACTGCATATTTTCAGTTTTCCATGTTTTCCCTTACATTCCTTTTGTATCTATATTGTTCAAGTACTTCATAAAGGTACTAGTCTTCTAGATGTGGACTCCTTCTTGGATAGTATGTATCCAGCATATTTGTCTTTACAATGTCTGTACTTTCGGGTCAAACTCAGCTAGATACTGAATTTCTGGCAAAGACTTTAACACTCTATTCCATGTCCTTGCTAGGCCCAGACTTACCCAAACAATTCCCCTTGACTTTAAGAACAAACTGGCCAAGCTCAGTCAGTCACAACACTCATAGGAGCCCATCTCTATATGGCAAAGCATTTTCAAGCTGAAGATGTACAATTTCTTAGATAGACTCTTTTCTGCAGAAATCTCCTCCCACATCTCTTTTTTCTCTGTCTTCTCTGATTTTGTAGTGTATGAAGTGATGTACCTAGCAACAGCAATGGAGTTGTCTGCAACAAATTGTACATCGATATTTGCCTTCCACATCTTCACAATTATAGGGTTGTAATCATTTATTTATTTATTTTATTTATTTTGAAGGTTTTATATAGCGCGAACAAGACCCTTGCGGGTATCAGAGCACATTACAGGGTAAATATCGAAGAGAACAAAGGCATATGGTAAACATATAGTTCCATACAAATCAAGCATAGTAAAGTCACAATATCAAAGATACATAGGTAAATAGTAAATAATATATAGTTCCATATAGATCAAGAATAGAATTGTATAGACATAGTAACCCCGGCTCAAGTGAACTTAGCCGTGAGAAGAGATTTCACTTCTTTTTTGAAGGATGCAGTAGAGGGATTAAGTCTAGTTTGTGGGGGCAAAGCATTCCAGATCCTGGGCGCCATCCCCGAGAAGGCTCGGTTGTATGTTTTCTTCTTGTTGAATCTTTGTGGTTTCAATAAGAGGTTTTTGGCACTTCTAGAAGCTCTGTTGCCACATGAAGGCACCAGTTTCTGTGCCAGATAGTTGGGAGTGTCGTGATGAATGGCTTTATGCGTCATGCATGCGATTTTTAGTTGAATTCTGGCTTCGAAAGGTAACCAGTTAAGGGATTTTAGGTCCGGGGATACGTGGGAGTTTCTCTTAGAGCCAGTAATAAGTCTGGCTGCTGCGTTGATTGAAGCTCTTAGAGGGGCCGTTGAGGATCTGGGGAGGCCGCAGAGAGAAACAATCCCATATTCCACTCTTGCGATAACTAGCGCTTGTACTGCCAGTTTGAAGTCCTTTTCAGGTAGAAAAGGTTTTAGTTTTCTCAATGTATTCATCTGGAAGTTCGCTCCTTTTGTTGCGGTGCTGATGTGCTTCTGCATAGTGAGATTTCTGTCCAGAGTTATTCCCAGCAATTTCGCTGAGTCAACGATAAGTGGTTGACAGTTGAGTGCTGTTAGATGTTTGATCCAATCTTGAATAATGGGTACTTGGGCAGGAGGAGCGATTAGGAGGAATTCGATTTTGAGGGTATTCAATTTTAGATGGTTTTTGGCCAGCCAGGTCTGAGTTTTTCCTAGAGTTGTGTTGAGAGATTTGATGTCTTCTAGTGAATGGATCTTTAGGTATAGCTGTGTATCGTCTGCATACATATGGTATTGTACGTTAGAAGAGTTGAGAATTGCGGTGAGTGGTTCCATGAATAGATTGAAAAGTGTCATAGAGAGGGATGATCCTTGTGGGATCCCTAAAGTAACTGGGACGGGTTTGGACAGGGAATGATCAACCTTGAATTGTTGCGTTCTGTTTTGGAGGAATGAGGTAAACCAATTTAGAACGGATCCGGATAGTCTCATTCTGTGTTTCAGAAGGTCTAGCAGGTTGTCGTGTTTGATGGTATAAAAGGCCGTGGAAAGGTCGAGCAGGATAAGTAAGCAGGCTTCTTTTTGGTCTAGGGTTTGAAGCGCATCGTCAATTATGTGTGTCATCGCTGATTCAGTACTGTGTCCTGCACGGAAACTGGATTGGAATTTGTTGAGCAGGTTGAAATGGTCTATATGTCATACAAGCTGGAGGTGTACACATTTTTCTAAGAGTTTAGCCAGGGTAGGGATGTTGGATATAGGGCGGTAATTATTTAGGTCCGCGGGGTCAACCGTTGGCTTCTTTAGGATGTGGGATACCTGCCTGGATTTGAGGATATCAGGGATGGTTCCTTGAAGGAGAGAGTTATTTATAATCTTGGTCCACAGAGGCAGTAGCAGTGGTATGAAGTCTTTTATGCAGTTTGCTGGGAGAGGGTCAGCGAAGTGATTGGCAGGATTCAGTGCCATGAGCATTTTGAGTATAGTTTCTTCATTGTAAGTATTGAAGGATGACCAAGATGCATTATTTTTAAGGTCGAGCTTTGGTGAGCTCCGGTGTGGGACTCCTGGAAGGGATGATGAAGAGCCAATGTGTGTGTCAGTATGTGTGATTAGATCCTTGAGTAGGTCTTTCTTTATGTTTTCGGTCTTCAAAGTAAAGAAGGAGGCAAACTCTTTACAGTTGGGTAGTGAGCCTGAGTTAGCTTGGGGGGGAGAGGTGCATCCTCAGATTGAGTTTTGATTAACTCGAAGAGTTTTTTGGGACGATTCTTGGCCTGGTCTAATTGATAACTGAAGAAGTCTGCTTTAGATCATCTGATCTTTCTGTAGTAGGCGTTTCTCTTCATTTTTAGTAGCTTGAGGAGGTTGGCGGATGGAGCCGATCTCCATCTACGTTCAATTAGTCTTAAGGATCGTCTGTCCTCATTGAGTCTTCCATCGTACCAGGGTTTTGAATGTTTTATGGAGACTCTCTTTAGTTGTAGGGGGGCGACCTCCTTTAATATAGTGTTCATGGAATTGAAGTAGTGGTTGGTGAGATCTTGAACATCGGATAGCCCTTCTGGGGGAAGAAGGGTGTTGGAGCTGGAGGTTGTGATTAAATTAGAATCAATGTTTTTCAGATCTCTCTTCTATATTTTAGATCTTATGGGTTGAGCAGAATTAAGTTTCACAGTTTCATTGATGAAGAAGGTGATGATATGATGGTCAGACCAATCACATAGAGGGATCGTATCTAGCTGAATGGAGTCTGCCTTAGAGATGACTAAGTCAAGGATAGCTCCTTTATCATGTGTGGAGCTGTTGCAGATTTGGGTGAGGTCGAGGTCCGAGAGGAAGTTTTTGAGCCTATTGACCGCTGAATCATTAGGGTCATTCCAGTGGAGCTTGAGGTCTCCGAGAAATATTGGGTATTTTGATGACCGGCATTAGTAGAGACTATGTCCATGAGATGTTCGATGAAGGTGAGGTTATCACCTGGCGGATGATAGAGAGTGTGCAGAGAGCAAACTGGCTTGCTATTGCTAGTGATTTTTAAGCAAATGTATTCACACAAGGGGAATACTAGCGATTGGGATCGGTTCACTGAGAGCTTGGTCCAGTGTATGCAGGCAATGCCACCCACTGGCTTATCAATTCTGTCTAGTCTGATGATGTCATAGTTTGGGGGTACCAGTATGTCGAGGATGGGCGTAGCAGATTCATTTAGCCATGTTTCGGTTAGAATTAATAGGTCCGGTTCTTGCGTAAGTATGAGGTCGGCTAAGTCAGCTGCATGTTTTGAGGCCGATCTACAATTTAGCAGTATACATTTGAGATGGGGCTTGATGAGGGATGAGTCAGGTTCCTGAATAAGGGGAACTTGTCTAAGATTGTTTTCGACTATACCTCTGGGATTATGTTTTGTGAGTCTGTGAGCATTGGAAGGAATAGTTTGGATTAGTGAATTTTTGGGGAAGTTGTCTGGACGCATTGTGTTGCGGTTTGGTCGTGGGAGATTATAGCAGCGTAATAAGGAGAGTAAGTCTTTCTCCGATAGAGGATTGATCCTTCGGATTGGGCGGGTTGAAGTATTGTGGAGAGGAACTGATCTCCACCTAGGGGGCAGTTGTTTCGGGGTACATTCAGAGCGGTTAGTGTGGAAGTTTATCTTGGTTTCTTGTACAGATCTATTGTTCAAGGGTTGGTGAAGAAAAACTTCACATAGAGCTTGTAGTTCTTCTTTGACTTGCCGTAGCGCAATTAGAATCTCGTCAAGTCTAGGGTCTGGTGCAGGTGGTAGCAAGATTGGTGATTGAAATGTGTGTGTGGGAGGTGTGCTAGCATCCCGTGGGTAGTATGTGGGTAGCATGTATTCTGGGTCATTGTGTTGCATCCTGTCTGGATCGTTATCCAGATCGGGGAGGGGTGGACTGGTGTGGGGTGGGGATGTAAGTATCGCAAGGGTGTGAGGTGTGGATGTGGTCATGGGAGTGTAAGTTCTGCAGGTGGCAGGGTTGGCATTGGGGGGAATAATGTCCAATCCTGGGGAGATTGCTGAGTCTGGAATGGGTGTAGATACTGGTAGAGTAATAAGAGGAGAGTGACTTGTAGGGGAATTAGGCAGGGAGGAGAGGGTAGCACTGGGATTGGGTGTAAGTGTTGCTCGTGACCTCAGATGAGAATGAGTAGATGTAACAATAGGGGGGGTGATAGGCTGTGTGCTGGGGGTGGGAGTTGCCTGGGGGGATGGTGGGGTTTAACCACTTTATCCCTGATGATGGGGAAGATGTTATCCAGCAGGTTTAAGCTGTGGTCCGATGATTGCATGAGGATGATTCCATTGTGATAGATGGTGAATGTTGCTGCGGCTTTGTAGATTGGGGAGGGGGAGATAGAGATTGTGAGACCGTGCGCAGTTTTCCTAGTGGAGGAGACCGAGAATAGGGCAAGGAAGGCTTTCCTCCATTGTGCTCTTCTATTGGTGTAGAAAATAATGTCAGTAGTTATGTGCCCTTTGTTTGTTGAGAATAAGTATATATTTGGAGACCTCTGTTCGTCTCCAGTTGTATTTGTTTTTCAGTGATTTCCTTTTTTTTACTAAAGTTTTATTGACATTTATAAAACTTGACATTACAAGCAAATGCGTAAGTATTCCTTCTTTCAGAGTACCACATCATAACATTTACTGTCTTACAAAGTCTGTCTTAACAAAAATATGAAACAGAGTTTTCTTTTTCTCACTTCAAGTGAAACATCCCCCACTACCCCTCCCTCCCCCTCTTAACATTCTGTGTCAGGTTGTCTGGTTGCTGCTCTTTACCACATCCTTCCCATCAGCTATTATCATAAACATGGCCTGGATGGTATTGCACTACTGTTCTCCTGGTGGTGATCCTACCCCCCCATGGGGTCCCCTGAGATGTGGATGTAGCTTCATTTTTTAAGTCCGCCGACATATCAGCCCCTGCCATCAAATCATCCTCTAGCTTCTCATCCTTTCTTACCGACTTCATGCACACCGCCTCCGCTGTTGCCCACTCACTCACATCCCTGAGCCAATCCACAACACATGTGGTCCGGGGAGACATCCATGCTATCACTATCTGTCTCCTAGGTAGCACCAGGCCCAGATTGACAAATCGCCTGCTTAGTTGTTTATTCTTGGGCATAGGTAGCAGGCCTAGTAGTACTCGCCAAATTTCCTTGGGTATGGTCCCGCCCGTAGCCTCCTGTAAGCGCTTAAGTAGTCCTCCCAATAGGGAAGCAACAGAGGACAGGACCAGACCATATGCAGAAAGTCCGCTCCCTGCCCATGACATCTGGGACACTCATCACTCCGGGCTGGATAAATTGTATGCAACGTGCACAGCGTGAGGTACACCTGGTGTATTAGATTATATTGGAGGAGCTTAAACCTCAGATTCGCACTCACTCTCTGCACACCCCATGGACCTTCCTCCGTTAGTGCTCTGTCAGGGCCTCCGTCATGAGTGCGTCCCATTTTGATTGAATGCCCAGAGGCTCTACCGCAAGGTCCTCCCTCAGAGCTCTGTAAAGATGTGAAAAGAGGCGTCTACCCCTTGCCATGTATAACATTACTTCCAGTATCTTAGTTGTGGGAGGCTCATCCGGTAACCCCTGCCACAGCTCTCGAGCCACACTGGATATTTTCCCGTACTGTAAAAATTGGCCCAGTCCTAAATTGAAGGTTTCCTGTGCTTTGTCTTGTGTTATAAATTTCCCGTCAATGTAAAGGTCCCCAACGTCAGGCAGCCCCCCTCCCACCACCGGCGCACCGACATGGAGTCCACCATACTAGCAAACGGATGCTGTGCCCAGAGGGGCATATCTGGGGCGAACGGAGCCTTACGCACCACTCTCCTCACTGCATTCTCCTACACTGTAGCCACATGACGCACAATGTACGGGCAATCCCTCTAGACCCCACCTCCCAGCATCAATAATTCTGGCAGTGAGATGGCCCCGTAGGCAGTGGTGGCTCGCATAGGGCGTGCAGCGGGGCGGTGGGGTGGGGCGGGAAGGGGCAGGGTGGGGGTAGTAAACTCGGACATACGATGGAACGGAGGAACATAATTATTACTTTCCTCCGCTCCGTCGTATGTCCGGGTTTACTATGCCCCCACCCTGCCCCTCCCCCGCCCCACCCCACCACCCCGCAGCACGCCCTATGCGAGCCGCCACTGCCTGAAGGTTCCCGCCAGCAGCCGTTTCTCCCAGTTGTCCTCGCCGTCCAACCAGTGGACGTGTGCTGCAGCTGAGAGGCCATATAGTAGAACTCCAGCCAAGGCACCTCTAGTCCCCCCCTCTCATGTCCTCTGCAGCGTTGTTAGACGTACCCTTTTGCGCTTCTTTCCCCATAGGAGGTCTATCACTAGGCTCTCCAGCATCCGGAAATAATGCTGCAGAATGATATAGAGTGAATGTTGCATTGCGTACAGGCAGCGGGCAGTATAATCATCTTGATGACGGCAATACGCCCCATGAGCGACAATGGCAGTTCCGCCCAGAAGCAGATCGAGCCCCGTAGCCCCGTTAACATTCACTCCATGTTCTGTTCAAGACAGACAGAGGACGTGCTGGCCAGACGGATGCCCAAATACTGCACGCCCTCTCCCACCCACGGTGGCTTGATGTGCGGTCGCTCCATCTCAGGGACCACCACCAGTCTGCCCACTGGAACCACTCCAGACTTCCCTGGATTAATGCGGAGCCCTGAAATGTCCCCAAAGCCTTGCAATTCCCGAAGAAGCACTGGTATCGAGTGCTCTGGATGTGTCACTAAGGTGTCATCCGCGTACATCGAGACTATATGATTGGTCTCCCCAACAGTAATACCCCAGGGGCCGTCACATCCCTCAAGCACATGGCCAGGGGCTCCATCACCATCACGAATAGGAGAGGGGAGAGAGGGCATCCCTGTTGGGTGCCCCATCCCAGTGTAAATCTGCCAGACACTGTCCTCCTCACCTGAACTCTGGCACGGGGGGCTGTGTAGATTAACTGCACCCAGTTGAGGAATTTCTCACCTATTCCGAATCGCTGAAGGACCTGCCACATGTATGGCCACTCCACCGAGTCGAACGCCTGCTCGATATCTAGCAATGCAATAGCACACTGCGTTTCTGACAGGCCGGGGAGTGCCACACATGCGCCAATCGTCTCAAATTTAGCCCGGTACTTCTTTGCGGTATAAACCCCACCTGATCCTCGTGCACCAGTCGGGGTATCCCCGAAAGGAGACTGTCTGCTAGGATCCCGCTGAGTAGTTTTACATCAATGTTTAACAGCAAAATTGGCCTGTGTGAACCGGGTAGGTCTGGATCCTTATCACTTTTAAGGATCATGACCACCAATGCCTCCCTCATTGTGGGCGGCAGAACTCCCCGTTCCAGCGCTTAGTTGTAGACTTCCAGGAGTCTATCTACCAGTATTGGGGCAAATTGTCTGTAAAACTCCGCTGGGAGGTTTCAGTGATTTCCTTGTCAGAATATGTCTGACTACAGACATAAAGCTGTTCACTCTTCCTTGTGGAATCACAGGTCCTGAGAATCCAAATTGACATCTTGGGTAAACTTTTCCTTTGCATCTGTATTTTTGACAACAGTACTTCCCACATCTATCAGTTTAAAATCGTACAAACTTGTTGTCTCAAGCCCTTTTTTAGCAGCATCTCTCAGGATGGCGCATGTATTATACTGTTGTATGAAAGACAAGCCAGACTCATCACTGTCTGCTCCAAACATTGGTGCATCTTTTATCCATAACAGCATATGCATATGAGGAGCACCTCTTGTTTGGTACTCTTTACATCAAAAGAAATCAGAAACTTCACCAAGAGGAGGATTACTTTTGTTGCAATTGAAAGACATCAGGGCTTTAAACCTGTGGTTAAAATATCTGCAAATATTTGCAGGGTCCAAGGAGCAAAGTTCTCCTGCTGTCTTCCCTCTGATGTCCTTTATGTTTGAGTTTGCTTCTTACAAATATTCAAGCAGTTCATCCCAGGCATACTCAGCACAACTGAGTGTCAGAAAACAAGTAGGTGCAACTAGATTTCTCAACATACATTTCAGTTATCCATGGCGGCGATACCAATACTCTGTGCCACGTTGGAATGCAATCATATTAATAAAGTTGTACTCCAAGTTTTTATCCTTCCCATTAAATTTGTCAATCAATTCCTTTGCAGACAGTTTTTCAACATTAACTCCTAGCTTCAGTATATGGTTAACAGCATATAAAATTACAGACAAATCACTCTCAATCAGAAGATGGAATATGTGGGAATACACTGCTGAAATCTTGGATCCTCTGAATATAATCTGGTTGACCGTTATTCAGCTGCTGGTATCTGTACAGGGCAGTCATCAAAGCAGCCACCTTCTCCAGTGAGAAACAGTTGTGGAAAAAAGCGAGCTTCTAAACTTTTCTCCCACATGCTCATGGTCGTTCTTTTTCTTGCTTCATTTGAAAGAAAACAATAGCATCACCGATGACTACTTTAGAATGCAGAGGATGGATGCTGTAGTATTCGTAAATCTCTTCATATCTGGATCGGTCGACTGTTTCAATCTGTCCAATTAATGGCAAAGTTTCATCCTCTACATATGTTACTTATCGAACAACATCAACATTTTTATAATAAACATTATTTTGTTCCACGTATCATGTTGCTCTTTTTACTTTACTAATATCCACTAACTCTTGCCAATTTGTTTTATTCTTCATAGGTGCATGATTTACTAGAATGACAACTGGTTCATGATCCTCTCTGTGTACACCAACAGTTTACTTATTCTGTTTCAAATCTAAAGGTAATTAGACAACTCTTCCTTTAAGGCCTTGTAAAGGTCAGTTCCTGTCTTAGGCTCCATACGAACTATAGCCATAAATGGATGTACACTTTGTACGAGAATCAATTCATAAACATTTAAATCTAGTAGTTCTTGTGAAATCGATAGTAATTCTAACTTGTTATCTACTGCTACAGCTGGCATCTTGTTTTCCCCTAATGTATCGTAGCAGTAATTACATATAATTTGCCGAGTGGACAATTCAAACCGTTCCTCTACAAATAAATAGATAGCAAATTCTTGCCACTTATCTCTATTCTCCTGTTCAGTTTTTGAGAATACAACTACATTGCAAGTTTGACTTCTGTAGTTAGTGCATTGACAACAAATACAAACACCATTTCGTTTCTCAGAAGAAACTGTGTTACACTTTCTAATCTCTTCTGTAAAGTTATACACACTAATGCTTGAGCCCTGTTCCTCTGCACCTGCATATACCAACTCCTCATTTTACCTAGACTCCTGTTCAGGACCAAAGGAATAGAACTGAACATCTTCACAAACTTTTTCTACCTCTGCTACTGTACCATTCAAAAGAGCTCTATTCATTTCTCCTATCCACATGGCAGGAGTTTTCACATGGTAAAGCCCCTATCTAAATTTAGTATTTTAGAGTAGTGAACAGCTAACATTCTGAAGTGATGAAAGCTGCTTTGGAACACTTTCTTTGAAAGACATGCTACTGAATGTCCTTGTAAATTACTATACTTCCTTACTTGGCATGCATCTTACCTTGCAAATCCACAATTTTCTATTAATTCTTGCAAAGCCACAATGTTCTTTTTTAGACTTTTGCTTGGAAACTTTTGTAGGAAAGTTCTCAATATATCAATTTATTCCTGCTGAACACAACAAATACTGCTACAGTTCCATTTATGTACAGTGGCTGTCTACGTGTTCCCTGTACCTCTTCAGCTATCACTTCCTCAACATTCCTAGGAACCATCTCCTCTTTTTGAATGGGAGTGCTATCCATCATCCCATAACATCGACCAGTTGTCTCAACTGTACGCCCTAATGTGTTCAATTGGAAGTAGCTTTCTGTGTTAAAGAAAGGCTCAGTACTAGATGTATGTATGCTTCTATTCACCTCTAAAGATTTTACAAAAATTTGTTTTATTCACAAGTCTTTTTTTCTGGCATCTTCTCTTCACATTTAACAGTTTTATCCAGGGTTTTCATTTTGTTTAATATTAAGATAAATAGTTTTTGCTTCAAGGCAAATGCTTTATCTACTATAGCTTCTTTGTGTTGTTTTTGCTTGTGAGCTGTGATCTTCTCTTATACTGCTTTATATTTCTTACCAAATTCTGTATTACCATATTTTTATACATTCTTCTTCTTATATCTTTGTAATTATTCTGCCTTATTGTGAGATGACTTGTTTTTTGTAGGACCTTTCCACTTTGAACATAATTCACTGTTTTTGTTTCTGAGTTGTTGGTAAAGTTTTCTTTCTGTTCACATAATTTTCCATATTTTCTATTTTCATTAATACTGTTCTAAGAAGCTCCTTAGTTGTTTTACCAGCAGATGTTTTTTTCCTGAGTACATTCTGTCCATCATGCCCTTTTTGTTCTCAGTTTTTTTGTATGTAGTATTGTTTCTTTTGTTTTTTTCTCTTCTGATCCTTTCTTGCCATTGTAAATTCTTCTGTTTGAAGACAAGTAGATATCTGAAAATAAAATACAGTATCCATTTTACATTATATACCTTAAGTAACTAAATGCCTAAATAATTCATTATATCAGCATTTCATTCTATTTCACATGTATTAAACATAACAGCTGTACTCCATCTCAAACTACATATGTTACATTCTATGCACATACCAGCCTAACCTATGCTGTACCTACGGTCTTTCTTAGGGGTGACATATATGTAGTAGAAGAGAAGTTTACAGCTTGGTAACATGTTTCAAATCTCAAGCCGGCTTAGCAGTAAAACTGCACACACAGGCTCTATAGTAGCAGGACCAAGACATGTTGAAAGGGCTACATGTCTGTATGCTTGACTTGTTAGTATGAATTCTTCAGAACATATCTGAATGAGTGACTCAGTCCATGTTTCGATGTGCCACTAGACATTTAAGGAACTATGGTGGCATGTGACTGGTTCTCGTAGTGACTCTAAGTTTCTCTAAATGTGAATGTATGGGTCTGCATTGATTGGTTACTGGCTTTGTTACTGAGTATTGGGGTAGATATGTGTGTGTGCTACTGCCTCCAATAGGCCTAGATTCATAAGATGTGTCTGTATGTGTGAATGAATTTTTAGGTACCACTGTCACTGTCTGACTGGGTGCAGCTGTGTGTGTGTGTGTGTGTATGTGTGAGTGTGTGTGTGAGTGAATGTTTAGGTGCTACTGTGACCGTTCGACTCGGTTTATTAGTGACTCTATTGTTTTGTGGATTGGTATGTGAGTTCCAGTATAGGTGTGAGACTGGATGTAAAATGGACTGACAGGGTGTATGACTCTTTGTGCTTTTAAAAATATGTATGTGAGTTACAGTATGGGTGAGACACTGGATGTGCAACTGGGTGTATCTGTGGAAGCATCCATGTAGCCCACTGAAACTTCGAAATATATGTCTTATCATTTAAGCTCATTGCTCCCATGTTCTGAATGTCAAATTGGCCTAGCAGATAAACTCATATACATGTTCTACTGTAGCAGGCCTGAGACATGTTTAAACGCCCATTTGTCTTGATGGATGGCTTGTTAGTGCCAGTTATTCAGTACATAACTAAATGAGTGTCTCAGTCCCTATGTGGGTGTGTGATTAAATATGTAAGTATGTTGATACATGTCTGGGTCTCTTAGTCTATTGGACTGTCAATCAGTATGTAAGGAGCTTTATGAGTTGCTTGCTGGCTGTGTTAGTGAGTATTTGGGTATTTAACTGTGTGCAACTGCCTCTATTACTGCTGGTTACACAAGAAGTATATGTGTGTGTGAGTGAATGTTTAAGTGACTCTGTTACTATCTATCTGGGTGTATTAGTGTCTCTATCCTTTTATTCATAGTTATGTGAGTGGCAGTACATGTAGGAGAGTGGAGCTATAACTGAACAAATTGGTGTGCAAGTACGCATGTAACTCAATCCACCTTGAAACAACATTTCTTATCTTTTAAGCTCATTCCTCCCTGCCCTATAGCCTATCCCAGGAGTGACATATGTAGTAAAAGAGGGGGTTAAGGCTTAGTAACATGTTTTGAATGTCAACTTGGCGTAGCAGAGAATCTGCATATAGGTTCTCTACTATAGCATAGGAGAAGGAATCCTTTCGACTGGACACCTATAAACAGCGGAGCTGGAAATTAAAATCCTAACACAGTCGTGCAAACCACATACAAATGATATCACAATCACATATACTGTTGGGAAGGCTACTCATATATCTGAATGACAAACTAAATGATGTACCACATTTTTAGAAAAGTATCAAAATCTTTTATTAAATTTTTTTCCCATAGAACATATAAAACCACAAAAACACCAATCATAAAATAATATAATACAAAATATCTATATAAATTTCATACACATGGATCTCAAAGAACAAATTAAAAAAACATATGAGAGTACATAGAACCAGACAAAAAGAATATGTCATTAACACAACCATCCGTGATTACTCAAATTTTAGGACTGGAGCCCGGTATGTCTCACTTGATTGAATACTCCAAAGGCCCAGACCATAACACAGATTGGGTTGTATTTAAAAGTGCGTCGACGCGTTTCGATGGTTAGTAGATAATACCATCTTTATCAAGACAAAACAATTTTCCGACTCTCAAACAATTAAAAAGCAACAGTGCTGCAATCAGGAAGCACCTGTATAATAAAAACACATAGCTTAGTGTCACAAAATAAATGCATGTCATAATAAAAATAAAAAAATTATTAAAACACTGTATTCAACACATAATCCTACTGATATAATATTGCAAGAACAGTTTTTTAAACATCAAATAGTGGTCAACCAAGACACATGATACCCTTCCCAAAATGTTAACCCAGCCAATCACATTCATTCTTCTCCCTAAACATTCACACATTTTCATACTAACGTAATGCTTACCCAATATGGTTTTACTGCATTACGTATTGATTTTACTTATATTAACCCTTCAATGGCAAAGCTTACCTATGATAAATAGGGTATGCTGCTGTGACTTCCAGAAACTGGTCTGGTCTTGTGAGGATAGGATAAATCCTTCAGTCATCAAAAATGAAGAAATGTATAAATATCTACAGAAGGAATTAAAATCCTATTATAAGCGACCCTTCTACCTCCTTATTATATGTTCATCATTATTATATATTGGGAAGTTATATTTCTCTCACCTGAATTCTAGATATTAACTAGCCGCCTCGTTATTCATGAAGCCAAGAAGTGGACGTTTCTAGGATGGACTCTATCTCACGTCAGTTCCTCATACACTATGAAGATAAGTGTAATCTGGATTAGTCACTATTGCTCAATACCTGGGGCTATTAGTGATATCACATAGTACCTCCATAAAACATCAGTAGAAAAAGTACCTGATCAAAGAGTCACAAAGTTCAAGGTTTTATTTATCCTTGGTACTTATTTTCATTTTTTCTTTTTATTTGGTTTCCACGTAACCTTTTATAATTGGGATCTAAATAAAGAGAATGTGATTTAATATATAGCTGTCCACCGAAAACATTAGAGAATGATTGTCTCTATCATTATAATTCTATTTACAAGAGAGTTGACTATATGAATCTCAGCGCAACCACTAGACTCGTCTTTTTGAAATTCTTGCTGCTCATATCAATCGTTTCTATCAAACATCGAGTCTGGCCCCACTAAACTTAATAAAACACCTATCCACTTCCTATACTTTACATTGACGGACATTTGTCTGTTGCTACTTCAAACTAACCCCTTATACCGTTAGTCTCTACTCACTCAGAGAGAACAGTTGTAATTGCAATTTACATAATGCAGTAAAACCATATTGGGTAAGCATTACGTTAGTAGGAAAATGTGGGAATGTTTAGGGAGAAGAATGAATGTGATTGGCTGGGTTAACATTTTGGGAAGGGTATCATGTGTCTTGGTTGACCACTATTTGATGTTTAAAAATGTTTTCTTGCAATATTATATCAGTAGGATTATGTGTTGAATACAGTGTTTTAATAATTTTTTTATTTTTATTATGACATGCATTTATTTTGTGACACTAAGCTATGTGTTTTTATTATACAGGTGCTTCCTGATTGCAGCACTGTTGCTTTTTAATTGTTTGAGAGTCGGAAAATTGTTTTGTCTTGATAAAGATGGTATTATCTACTAACCATCGAAACGCGTCGACGCACTTTTAAATACAACCCAATCTGTGTTATGGTCTGGGCCTTTGGAGTATTCAATGAAGTGAGACATACCGGGCTCCAGTCCTAAAATTTGAGTAATCACGGATGGTTGTGTTAATGACATATTATTTTTGTCTGGTTCTATGTACTCTCATATGTTTTTTAATTTGTTCTTTGAGATCCATGTGTATGAAATTTATATAGATATTTTGTATTATATTATTTTATGATTGGTGTTTTTGTGGTTTTATATGTTCTATGGGAAAAAATTTAATAAAAGATTTTGATACTTTTCTAAAAATGTGGTACATCATTTAGTTTGTCATTCAGATATATGAGTAGCCTTCCCAACAGTATATGTGATTGTGATATCATTTGTATGTGGTTTGCACGACTGTGTTAGGATTTTAATTTCCAGCTCCGCTGTTTATAGGTGTCCAGTCCAAAGGATTCCTTCTCCTATACTAGTGTATATTACCCTATTCCTTTGGCACTAAGGGGTTTCTCTTATTTTCTTTTAAATCACAGTACAGCCCAGTTGGGTTGAAGAGTTGCTTTTGCTTGGGAGTACTGAGCACTCTATAAGGTCATATTTGCCTTTTATTAGTGAAAACATGGACAATTTTAAAACGTTCAGTTTTTCCAAAGACCAATTCACTAGACTTATAAATTCAAACCCGAGGAGTAGAACCATCAACGGTACGAATCCTACTAACCAAGAACAACTATTAAAATTATACAATTTGAAAAAGAAACTAATTCGTACCGAGTTACACGCTGAATTCCTCATTGAGTATTTAAAAACAGGCGTGATACCAATTGGTCTTCAAATAAGAAATGAGCCAGGTTTATTTGTCGAGCATAAAAATTTTTTAGAGACGTGGTCGCATATTGCGAATCGTTGTAGCCGGGACTGGCTTATTTTAATCATAGAGACGGCACAGGAGATAATAATTATTGAGAAGAAAGATATTGAAGATCTAGAAAATAAATTAAAAGACGCCAATATAATAGAGGACATTAAAAGAAGACTTGAAGAAATGAAATTGGAAGCCGAAAGCTATAGGGAATACTTAGTTAATAAAAAAACGAATAAACTCAGGAAGGATATTGAGAAATTTAGCGCAGTTAAAACATATCCCTATTTGGAGAAAGAATATTATGATTCGAAAGGGAACAGCGTTGGGAGAAACCAACCTTCCAAAAACCTATCTACTCAAGAGGAGGTAACAAGAGGATTACTTTCTCGGACACCTCGTGCTCAAGTAGTGAGGAAGAGAATCAACAACATGACCCGAGGGGGAGAATGCGCTATAACATGGAATCAGAGTCTTTTTTAGGGCAACGCCAGAGGAGAGACCAAGGGAACTACAGGAGTGCAAACAGGGGGGAAGTGGCAGTGAACTATCCGCCTCAGGATTACCTGAAGACCAGGAACCGCAGATATTGGCGGTAGACAAAATCCCCATTATTAACTTATCTGCCAAAAGCCTTACGAATTTAAAAAAGGAAGTCCTGGAGAGAGGATTTAGTTTTGCCCCTACAGCAGCCCCAAATAAATTTGAATTTGAGAAAGATCTCAAATCATTTTTTAGGAAAATTAGACTTAAGGACTTTTTTATAGGGAGAGAGAGCCGCCCAAGTATGAATATTACCGGCCTGTGGGGCAAATCAACTTTTACCCCGACTCTAGGCCAAGTAAGTAAAAATATTGAGATTTTTGAAAAATCAGTTGAAATTGAAATTAAACATCTTTTTGAACGTCCTTTCAAATCACATAACAATTTCTCACATCCCTACAGAACAGCCTTAAAACAACTCAAAGAAGATACCAGCATTATTATTAAGCCCGCCGACAAAGGCGGTGGGGTTGTAGTCTTTGATGACAAAGATTATGATGTGAGAATGACCAGTCTTTTGAATGTTAAAGAACACTATAGACAAGTATCCCATACCAATAACATCCAATTGAGGAGAGAGGTCCGTGAATTACTTGACCTAGCTAGAAGTGAAGATTGGATCTGTGATGAAGAATATAAATTCTTATTCACCACAGATCCCATTACACCAGCAATCTATGGATTGCCTAAAATCCACAAAAATAGCCATGACCCTCCAATGCGCCCCATAGTGAGTAGTATAGGTTCCATTTTAGAACCTCTAAGTAAGTATGCTGATTTCTTTTTAAAACCTATTGTTGCAAAACAAACATCTTATCTTAGAGATTCGGCCCACGCCATTGCCACCTTTGAGGGATTGGGCTTCAACAGGTTGACCCAGCTCTTGGTCACCCTGGATATTGAAGCCCTATATACGAACATTCCCCAAGATGACATGATAAAGACAGTTAAAACAATCTTAGAAAGGGAAAATCTAGGAGGCGGTAATTTGGATTTTATCATGAGCTGTATTAGCATGGTCCTAAAGAACAATTTTTTTCTATATAAAAAATATCTTTTTCATCAAATTAAGGGGACCAGGATGGGCGCAACCTGCGCCCCTAGTTTGGCCTGCCTCTATGTCAGTAAATTTGAAACAGTGCATATCTACAATGAATTAGCTCCTTTTTTTGAAAATATCAGTCACTGGTATCGTTTCATTGATGATATCATCTTCATCTGGAACGGTGCCAGTGACCAATTGACAGAATTTATTTCTTGGCTCAATCTGGGCGACCCAAATTTGAGGTTCACTTCCCAATACAGTAATTCCAGGATTAACTTCTTGGACATCTGTATTAAAGATTTAGATGGGAAATTAGCGGTTGAACTATATAGTAAACCGACAAATAAAAATACCCTGCTACATTACGCAAGTAACCATCCCAAAGCACAGAAAGATAATATTCCCTTTGGGGAATTCTTGCGTCTTCGTAGAAATTGTTCCACACTTGAAGATTTTTATTTCCATTCTGATGTATTAAAGAAAAAACTTAGTGATAGAGGTTATCCTAAAAAACTCATTAAAAACTCATACAAGAGAGCTAGATTTTATAATAGAGATGCCCTGCTAGAAACAACTAAGAAGAAAGATCATAAACTAGTGAATGAAAAAATAGTGTTTGTCAGCAAATTTTCTCATATTAGCAATCAAATTAAAAATATAATTAACAGGAACTGGAAAATTATTAATGATGATAGAGAAGAACCCATTCATTAACCTATGTTCGCATTCAAGCGTAACAAGAATATACGTAACTCATTGGTCCATACATATACTGATCAAGACGAGACTATCCAAACCACCCTATATCGATCCAAAGCCGTGGGAAACCACAAATGTGGATCATGCTCAATGTGTGAACAATGTCTGGTAGCCAAAAAATTAGAACATAATGGCCAGATCTTTTCATCAGAGGCACTGACAAATTGCAGAAGCAAAAATGTTGTTTATTTTCTAATTTGCCCATGCGGTTTGGGCTATGTAGGTGAAACTGGACGCGAACTTAGATATAGGTTATTAGAACATAAGTCCTCCGTACGCATCAATAAAGAAAATGCACCACTGACTTCTCACTTTGTTGAATTAGGTCACAAATGTGAAGATTTTAGGTGGTTCATTCTCGAAAAAATAAAGATTAACAGGCGCGGAGGCGATATGGATAGGATCAGAAAGATGAGAGAGCAATGGTACATTTGTAAGCTGAATACTGTTGCTAAAGGTCTAAACACCAGAGAGGATTGGATGTCCTTTGTTTAGATGGTCAGCCTAAATACAACATATATAGAGATGTAACCCTGTTGGTTTGGACCTCTGATCATTTGCCAAAGGGACCATGAATAAAATTTACAGGCTGGCCTTACACAGCCATTCCATCAGTACTTTCATAGAGCTTTAGGCTTTGTTATTTACACCCTTGATGGGTTTTACATTCACAGTAAATAGTTTTATGGAATCGCATTTACGATTAAAACGAACTCGTTTAGATGGCCAGTCTAAAAACGACGTACATAGAGATGTAACCTTGTTGGTTTGGATCCCTTATTATTCGCTAAAGGGACCACGAATACAATTTAGAGGCTGGCCGTATACAGCCATTCTATTAGTACTTTCATGGAGGCTTAGGCTCTGTTACTTATACTCTTTATGCGGTTTACATTTAAATAAACTGTTTTAAAGTATCGCATTTGCTTTTAAAATTCAACTGTATAATTGAGTCGTGTATAACGAGGAGATATATTAATGTTGTGAAAATCGACTTGGATATTATGTGGGTTCCCTTATATTGGTAGATGCATTTTCGCTGTGTTAAATTATTTTAAGGTGAAGGGTTTTTTCGTTTAAATTAGATGTAACAAAACATCGAAAAAATATCTGGTCTTAACATGAAGTAGCTTAGATATTGTTTTGTTATTATTTTTTCTGGGAGTCCCAGCAATATAGCTATGGAGTTGTTGCAACTTTAAACTTTTCCTATTTTATTTATTTATTTTGAATAATATTAGAACAACATTGGTGGACAAAATTTGATCCCGACTTTAAAACTCTAATCCCGTTTGATTATAATTGCCGATGGAGGAATATAAATAAGCTAGCCACAAAACCATTCCAAGATGGCGCTGGCTGTCGGTCAGCAAAACCAAGTGTTTCGATCCTTGTTTCTTTCCATTACCTGCCGGAAGTTGGTTCGGATCGGGCATGATCTTGCGTATGCCGTGTGCAATTAATGGTACACAGGTGCAAGTGATGAGATTCGATATAAATAAGACCGGTTTTACGTCAGTTTAAACAGTTCCCGCCATCGTATACCACCAGGAAGATGTTAGAATTATCGGATAATACTGCCACAAGTAAGTGTTTGCCGCTGAGAGTTGTATGTGCCGGGAGGGATTAAAATCTCTCTCGAAACTTTAAGAGCATTTGTAGCCTAAAAGTAACCTAGCAGTATTTTAATCTTTATAGATTTGTATTAAGATTTCGCCAGTCAGCATCACTCTTGGGGATTTTTAAGCTAATATGAAAGTGATTTATCGTGTTAGATAAAATGCACAGTTTTTCTCTCTATATATAATTTTTTTTTTTTCTTTAGCAACAATTAAGGGTGGCAATGATGAGTGTTAGATAACAGTTCAATGTAAATTGCAATTACAACTGTTCTCTCTAAGTGAGTAGAGACTAACGGTATAAGGGGTTAGTTTGAAGTAGCAACAGACAAATGTCCGTCAATGTAAAGTATAGGAAGTGGATAGGTGTTTTATTAAGTTTAGTGGGGCCAGACTCGATGTTTGATAGAAACCATTGATTTGAGCAGCAAGAATTTCAAAAGACGAGTCTAGTGGTTGCGCTGAGATTCATATAGTCAACTCTCTTGTAAATAGAATTATAATGATAGAGACAATCATTCTCTAATGTTTTCGGTGGACAGCTATATATTAAATCACATTCTCTTTATTTAGATCCTAATTATAAAAGGTTACGTGGAAACCAAATAAAAAGAAAAAATGAAAATAAGTACCAAGGATAAATAAAACCTTGAACTTTGTGACTCTTTGATCAGGTACTTTTTCTACTGATGTTTTATGGCGGTACTATGTGATATCACTAATAGCCCCAGGTATTGAGCAATAGTGACTAAACCAGATTACACTTATCTTCATAGTGTATGAGGAACTGACGTGAGATAGAGTCCATCCTAGAAACGTCCACTTCTTGGCTTCATGAATAACGAGGCGGCTAGTTAATATCTAGAATTCAGGTGAGAGAAATATAACTTCCCAATATATAATAATGATGAACATATAATAAGGAGGTAGAAGGGTCGCTTAAAATAGGATTTTAATTCCTCCTGTAGATATTTATACATTTCTTCATTTTCGATGACTGAAGGATTTATCCTATCCTCACAAGACCATACCAGTTTCTGGAAGTCACAGCAGCATACCCTATTTATCATAGGTAAGCTTTGCCATTGAAGGGTTAATATAAGTAAAATCAATACGTAATGCAGTAAAACCATATTGGGTAAGCATTACGTTAGTATGAAAATGTGGGAATGTTTAGGGAGAAGAATGAATGTGATTGGCTGGGTTAACATTTTGGGAAGGGTATCATGTGTCTTAGTTGACCACTATTTGATGTTTAAAAAAAATTTCTTGCAATATTATATCAGTAGGATTATGTGTTGAATACAGTGTTTTAATAATTTTTTTATTTTTATTATGACATGCATTTATTTTGTGACACTAAGCTATGTGTTTTTATTATACAGGTGCTTCCTGATTGCAGCACTGTTGCTTTTTAATTGTTTGAGAGTCGGAAAATTGTTTTGTCTTGATAAAGATGGTATTATCTACTAACCATCGAAACGCGTCGACACACTTTTAAATACAACCCAATCTGTGTTATGGTCTGGGCCTTTGGAGTATTCAATAAAGTGAGACATACCGGGCTCCAGTCCTAAAATTTGAGTAATCACGGATGGTTGTGTTAATGACATATTATTTTTTGTCTGGTTCTATGTACTCTCATATGTTTTTTTAATTTGTTCTTTGAGATCCATGTGTATGAAATTTATATAGATATTTTGTATTATATTATTTTATGATTGGTGTTTTTGTGGTTTTATATGTTCTATGGGAAAAAATTTTAATAAAAGATTTTGATACTTTTCTAAAAATGTGGTACATCATTTAGTTTGTCATTCAGATATATGAGTAGCCTTCCCAACAGTATATGTGATTGTGATATCATTTGTATGTGGTTTGCACGACTGTGTTAGGATTTTAATTTCCAGCTCCGCTGTTTACAGGTGTCCAGTCCAAAGGATTCCTTCTCCTATACTAGTGTATATAACCCTATTCCTTTGGCACTAAGGGGTTTCTCTTATTTTCTTTTATATCTCTACTATAGCACCTGAGATATGTTTAAAGGCCTACTTGTTAGGATGGATGAATTGTTAGAGTCACTTCTTCAGTACATACCTAAATAAGTGTCTCAGTGCCCTTGTGGGTGTGTTGTTGAATATGTAAGTAAGTATGTTGGTATTTGTCTGGGTCTCTTAGTTGTTCTCTGGGACTCTGAATCTGTATGTAAGGAGCTGCATGGATTGCTTGCTGCCTGTGTTAGTGAGTATTGGGGTATTTAACTGTGTGTGCAAGTTCCTGCATTACTGCTGATTACATAAGAGTTTTATGTATGTGTGAGTGAATTTTTAAGTGCCTCTGTCTTTGTGTCACTAAATGGATTGGTTGCTCTATCATTTTATACATAGGTATCTGAGTGGTAGCATACGTAGGACAGTGGATCTTCTACTGGACATATGGGTCTGCAAATGTGAATCTAACTCAATCAAACTTGAAACAACTTGTCTTATCTTTTAAGCTCATAGGTCTTTGCCCTATAGCCAACTTACAGCCTATCGCAGGAGTGAATTACGTGTAGTAGAAGAGGAGTGTAATGCTTAGCAACATGTTTTGAATGTCAACTCAGCTTAGCAGGGAACCTGCATATACATGCTCTACTGTAGCGAACAAGATATATTTGAAGGCCTATTTGACTGGATTGATGACTTGTTAGAGCCAGTTCTTCAGTACATACCTAAATGAGTGTCTCATTCCCTATGTGGGTGTATGATTGGATATGTAAGTAAGTATGTTGATATATGTCTGGGTCTCTTAGTTAGTCAATGGATCTCTCAATCTGTATGTAGGGAGCTTCATGGATTGCTTGCTGCCTGTGTTCTTGAGTATTTGGGTATTTATACTGTATCACTGTCTAACTGGGTAATTAGTGACATGTTGGAAGACATATTAGTATGGATGACTTGGTAGCGTGAATTGTTCAGTACATATCTGAATGAGTGTCTCAGTCTGTATTTCGGTGTCTCATTGGACATTTAAGGAACTAAGTTGGTATATAACTGGTTCTCCTAGTGACTCTACGGTTCTCTAAATGTGAATGTAAGGGGCTGCATGGATTGATTACTGGCTCTGTTACTGCGTATTGGGGTATGTAACTGTGTATGCTACTGCCTCTAATAGGGCTAGATACATAAGATGTGTCTGTATGTGTGAATGAATATTTAAGTGCCACTGTTAATGTCTGACTGGGTGTAGCTGTGTGTTTGTGGCTGTGTGAGAGAGCAAATATTTAGGTGCCACTCTGACTGTCTGACTGGGTGTAATAGTGACTCTATCGTTTTGTAGATTGGTGTGTGAGTTGCAGTACAGGTGTGAGACTGGATGTAAAAGTGGACTAACAGTGTGAATGACTGCTTGTGCTTTTAAAAGTACGTATGTGAGTTACAGTATGGGTGAGTCACTGAAAGTGTAACTGGGTGTATATATGTGTAAGTGTGCATGTAACTAATTGAAACTATGTCCTATGTTTTAAGCACATAGCTCCCATATTTTGCATGTGGACTCAGCCTGATAGGGAAAAAGCACATACATGTTCTACTGAAGCAGGTCTGAGATATGTTTATAGGCCTTCTTGTCTGGATGGATGGCTAGTTACTTTCAGTTCTCCAGTACATAATTAAATGATTGTCTTAGTGCCCATATGGTTGTGTCTTTGGGTATGTAAGTAACTATGTTGGTATATGTCTGAGTCTCTTAGTTACTCTCTGGGACTCTCAATCTGCATGTAAGGAGCTGCATGGATTGCTTGCTGCCTGTGTTAGTGAGTATTGGGGTATTTAACTGTGTGTGCAAGTGCCTGTATTACTGCTGAATACATAACAGTTGTATGTGTGTGTGAGAGAATTTTTAAGTGCCTCTGTCCCTGTGTCACTAGATGTATTAGTGGCTCTATCCTTTTACACATAGGTATGTGAGTAGTAGTGTGCATAGGAGAGTGGATCTCTAACTGGACATATGCGCATCAAACTCAATCAGACTTGAAGCAACATGTCTTTTCTTTTAAGCTCATAGCTCCCTGCCCTATAGCCTACCTACAGCCTATCTGAGGAATGACATATGTAGTAGAAGAGGCATTTAAGGCTTAGCAGCATGTTTTGAATGTCAACTCAGCCTAGTAGGTTATATGCTCTACTTTAGATGTTTAAAGGCCTATTTGTCTGAATGGATGACTTATTAGTGCTACTTCTTCGGTACATACCTAAATGAGTATCTCAGTCCCTATATACATGTGTGATTGACTATGTAAATAAGTATGTTGATATAAGCCTGGGTCTCTAAGCCTATGGGACTCTCAATCTGTATGTAAGAAATTGCATAGATTGCTTGCTGACTGTGTTAGTGAGTATTAGGGCATTTAACTGTGTGTCTAACTGCCCCCATTACTCCCGGAAACACAAGAAGTGCATGTGTGCGTGAGTAAATGTTTAAGCACCTCTGTCAAGGTCTAACTGGGTATATTAGTGGCTCTATCCTTTTATACATAGCTATGTGACTTCCAGTAAGCATAGGAGACTGGATCTATAACTGAACATATCAGTCTGTAAGTACACATGTAAGTCAATCTACCTTGAAACAACAGGTCTTATCTTTTAACCTCATAACTCCTTGCTCTCTAGCCTACCTAAAGCCTATCTTACGGGTGACGTATATGTAGTAGAAGAGGAGTTTAAGGTCTAGCAACCTGTTTTGAATGTCAACTCAGCCTAACAGGAAAACTGTCACTATCTAGATTTCTTACTGGCTCTGTTATTGACTTTTTAAATGTGTAACTATATGTGAAAGGAGCTCTGTTACCACTAAATACATAAATGTTCCATGGGTGAGTAAGTGGGTGTATTAACAGTTCTGTCTTTGTGTCACTAGATGTATGAGTGGGTCAGTCCTTTCCTCAATAAATATGTAACTTGCAGTATGGGTGGTAGACTGAATGTTTAACTACACATATCGGTCTGGGTGTGCACATATGACTCACTAAACGTTCAAACTGCATGTCTTAAATTCTAAGCACATAGCACTCTGCCCTCTGGACTACTTTCAGACTAACGTTGGAATGACTTCAGTAGAAGGCACGTTTGAAGCTTGGAAAGGTCTTTAAAATACCTACTCTACCTAGCTGTAAAACTGCACACACATGCTGTGCAGTAGCAAGCCTGAGACATATTTAAATGGCAACTTGTCTGGATAGGACATTTGCTTGTGCCAGTATTTCAGTACATACTTGAGTGATTATACTAATTCCTGTGAGTGTGTCTCACTGAATAGGTAAGTAGCTGTGTCACTACATGACTTGCTGGTTTAGAAACTATTTGAATCTCTAAATATATATGCAAGTAGCTGAATGAATCCCTTAATACTTCTGTTAGTGTGTCTTGGGGTTTAATATGGTGTGAGCAAGTGGCTCTGTTACTGCTCAATACATAAGTACTGTGACAGTCTGTGAGTGAATGTGTAAGTGCCTCTGACAGTGTCTGAGTATGGGAATGAATGACTCCATGGTTTTCTTAATAGGTATCCCAGTGAGTGCATAAATGGATAAATGGATGTCTACCTAGATATATTTCTCTCTAAGAATCTTTCTAACTCACTATAAGCACTTTTTACCTTTGTACCAGCCGTGAGGGGAACGGCGAACGACAGCTCTCTCCTGCTCCTGCTGCCGTGAGGGGAACGGCCACTGTGAGGAGACTCCAACCCCCAGGAGCCCAAGCGGCGGCACCAGCAGTGACGCCGCTTTCCGCGCCCGGAGGCGCGATAAAGGGTCAACAGGCCTACTGCAGCGCGGGAAGCACTTTTTACCTTTGTACCAGCCGTGAGGGGAACGGCGAATGACAGCTCTCTCCTGCTCCTGCTCCTGCTGCCGTGAGGGGAACGGCCACCGTGAGGAGACGCCAACCCCCAGCAGCCCAAGCGGTGGCACCAGCCGTGACGCCGCTTTCCGCGCCCGGAGGCACGATAAAGGGTCAACAGGCCTACCGCAGCGCGGGACGTGCGTGGGCAAAGCCCGGGCCAAGGGCGGGCCCGTCTGCGCCCATCAGCGACAGGAAGAGGCAGGGCAGGGCCACCCCCCTTTCATCTGCATCTGAGGATCAGCGTGCAGGGCCAGGAGATTGTTTGGAGGTACTGTTTGCTCTGTGGCATATTTAACTTTACCTTTTGGATGTCAATAAGCCCAATGGTCGCATCGCCATTTATCCATCCTTAGCGTAGTTTGTATTGATATTGACGGCTAAGGAGTGTCTACATTATTCCCCCTAAAATAGGTTTTGTATCTACTCTACGCCCCAGGCTTCTGTACTACACTCTGCATCTTAGAGCTTGCATTGTGCTAAACCGATTTTTAGTCAGACAGTAGGGGCGTGACACCGGAGTCTCCTACTCGCCGGGAGGGGAACGGCCCAGCAATCACAGCAGCCCTGGCCAGCTGACGGTAAAACAGCGCCATACCAGTGCCTCTAGTTACTCGCCAAGCGCTGCTCGGGACCAAGGCGGGTTAACTTGAGACTGATTGGGACTGGTTTGGGCCACCCACCGTCAAGCTGTTTTGATATGCCTTATTATTGACCTTGGCTATATTTTGTTGAATTAAGGAGAGTTATTTTTTTTTTTCTCTTTTTTTTTATTTTTTTTATTTGGGTTGTAGGGCGTGTTGCTCTGGGGATGAAGTACAGCTAGCATTGTTGGGACTTTGTTTATCTTGCACAGTTGAAACATAATTGTATTTGAAATTCCCTTTCACCAGGGTTGTACAGCAATTGTGCAATTATGGGGAAGAGTACAGCCCCGACCCTAAGACCAAGCACTAGACAGAAACTATCTGTGCCAACCCCTAGTGTGGAACCCACTGCTATTGACAAAATGTTAAGACAGGCAATTGGGGCTGTCTCTAGTGGGATAAAACGCACTGAGAGACGACTCTCCCTAACACCAATGATCCTAAGCACTACACCGACCATGGGAACTAGAGCACCCGATTCCCCCCAAACAGTAAATCTATCGATTACTCCTGATCTAATGTTTGCTCAAGAAGTTGTAATCACTGATAAAGCAAATAAAACTAATACAGGGGGGGGGTAATTAGGAAAAATGGCCAGTTGAAACGAAAAGCTCGCAAGGGGGTGAAACAAGCGAAGCACCCATCGTTGGTAGACCCAAAGGAACAGACAGTGGCTCATATAGTTAGTGAAAGTCACCTAGACCTAATGGAGCAACCACTTTGGGTGCTGAACCTAGTTAGAGATCTTAAAATTCACCTCGAAAAATCTATCAAAGCTGAGCTAGAAGCAGTAATGAAACAAATACAGAAGCTGACTTCGCTGGTAGATACTTGGGGGAGTAAAATTGCTACAATCTTAAACACTACTGAAACAACTAAATCCCTGGACCAGGCTCCACCTTCCGAACCGAATGATGTGATCCCTTCTGCTATCCCGGCTCCCTTTGTGTCCCATGGGTTAAATCTACTAGTGCAAACTAATGCTCCAACTAGGCCTACTCCCCATCAAGACACAGCCCCTATTTCTATCCAATATGGGGCAACACGAGCCGAAGATGAAGCTCTCGGCTCTAGGACAACGACAACAAGCTTAGGGATGATGGTGGAACGTAAATCACCTAGCAATTGCATTGGAGAAAATGGGAGTACATGCCAACCCAACCTGAGGTTAACAAATTCCACCCTGCCATGTTTAGATCTACCACCAGCCTCTACCCCTTATGTTGTTATACTAGCCGGAGTACCTGAGTTGAAAAAAGGTAGTGGGGAGTCTTACTCTGAACTAAAGAACAAAAGTACTTTTTGGCTAAACAAACATAGACCTCTTCCACCTCTAGTACAAAGTGAAATTCTATTTGTACGCAGGGTTAGTTGGTTGGGACAGAGGTGGAAAGAAATCCCGGGGGATTGTATTTTGATTAACTTTAGGGATACCAGGGTGGTTCAACACATTCTTAAATGGGGATCATCTGGGGAGTTTGGTGGTATACAGACACTCCCCTTAGGCTATTTTTACCCCCCCAGTTCCCTGTTAGGAAGAATGGGAAGTGTATATAAAAAATGGGAAACGAGAGCTCAGACTGGCAATCTACTTTATACGGGGAGGGACTTTGAAAATGTCTCGCCTTTTAACATTCCAGTTAGCAATAGATACAGCTCCTTAGATCTGGTCGATTGACTGAATTCTACAGCTAAACAAAAGGAATGCATAGCAAACTACTATCTCACGCACCACTATTGTGGAAGATCTGAGCCTATGGATCACCCATCTAGGATGCCTTGTGAGGCCTCAGTGGCATATAACAGCTTGGGTGCCTCCACTAATCCACCAGGGAACCTGGAAAGTATCCCACAGGGTCAGGAAGGGATCCCCATTTAGCATTCCTTCATGAGCAGGGCCACTTGCATACACGGACCGACTCAGTAAAAGTCCAGCAGATCACCAAGATCCTATCCTGGAACATAGCAGGTCTTACCTCTAAAATGGACCTCCCTGACTGGGGAGAGTACATTGACACACACGAGCTATGTTTTTTCCAGGAAACTTGGTCGACTGTAGCACTGCATAGAGCGGCCTATGTCGCATACTGTACTCCAGCTCTCCAGGGGCCTAGGGGGAGACCCTCAGGGGGCCTTTGTATTTGGGTTGCTATCCATCTTTGTTGCACCATTAAGAGAATAGACACTCACTCCCTGGACATCCTATGTATTCTTCTTTCTTTTGATGACTCCCTTAAGATGGCTGTTATTAATATTTACTCTCGACCAGTTAGGCAGGGGCAAACCTCACCGACCCTGGACTGTCTGGCTAACTTCCTCCCTACTTTACCAGAGTCTGTACATATAATTATTGGAGGGGACTTTAATTGTCACTATGAACCTCTTAATGGCCTTTGCACTACTATATCAAGTGAGGAAGACTCTGTTTGGGCTATTCCTGATTGTAATATTTATCCAATAAGGGGTTGGACTCCCCTCGTTCTCCAAATGAACTCACTTACACTCAGCCACTCGCTCAGGGCATGTAATGGTCAATTCCCCTCCGATAGCCCAGGCAACCCAACTTTTAACAAATTGGGACAGGCCTCCACCATTGACTACATCTTGGTAGACGTCGAGAACTGGTATAGAATTTTGGACTTTTCGGTCCAATCTCGATGTGAAAGTGATCATAATCCATTGGTGTTAGAGATAGCCTACCCCCAATTCAAAGACGACCAGGGCCTGACAAGACAACCTGTCCCAAACCTAATTGCAACAGAAGGAGGGAGAAGAGTACGTTGGGGAACATTTGCAGCCTCTATTGAAAAGAGGGCCACCCTGTTTGAACAAATTATTCCCTTTTTAGAGACCGCGTTTTGTCTGTCAGGAAAGAGTCAAGGCTGTGAATATCAGTTGTTGCTAGGTAGGAATCACCATGACATGTTTTTAAATTTGGCGGAGTTCTTTTATACCCCCGAAAACAATAACAACCCCGACCCCAAACCTAAACATCCTTGGTATAACAAAGCATGTAGGGAAGCAAAACGTGGATTGCTACTTGGGATAAAGAACAAGGATACCTTATGTATCAAAGCTAGCAGGACACACTATAAAAAATGCCAAAGCAGCCTGGGAGATTGAAAAATGGGAAGCAATTAAGATAGCCCTAGACAACAGAGACATGAGAGGCTTCTGGAATCTTGTAAAGACCGGTAAGTTTGAAGGCAACTCTGCCATCGAACCAAACCTGGGGGAAGAAGCCTGGAGATCCCATTTTAAAATCTTATATTCTAGCCCCATAGATGAAGGTGCAGTGAATAGTGCAATTGATATAGACCAAACCCCCTAATCATGGGTACACCACCCTGCACATTGGCAGAAGTTATCACGGCGCTGGGCAAATTGCTACCAAACAAGGCTCCGGGGTTGGATAGAATACCAGGTGACCTGTTTAGAAATAAACAAACAGTGTGGGCACCCTATCTACAGATCTGGTTCAATGCCATCCTCCAGGGAATGGCGCTCCCTTCGACTTGGGCCGGTGCAGAAATTATTCCTATTTTTAAAAAGGCTCTCCGCATAACCCGGCAAATTATCGGCCAATAAGCCTTATTGATGTCACCCAAAAGCTATTTGCCTGAGTCCTTCTGGGTCGGCTGCAATCATGGATGGACGAGATGAATGTATTAACACCTTTACAAGCAGGCTTTAGGTCTAAAATCTCGACCATCGATCAAATTTTTAGATTGCAGCTGATCCATTGGAAAACCGTAACCTTGGAGGGTGGCAGCCTTTATTTAACTTTTGTGGACCTTAAGTCCACATTCGACATGGTGCGGCGTGACCAGCTTTGGGGCCTACTCCACGATATGGGTGTACCAGTTTATCTCTGCCAGCAGTTGAAGCGCCTACATGAAGGCACCTTCGCGAGGGTCAGATATGGTAGGAAAGGAGAATTGACAGCCCCCTTTCCAGTAGAGAAAGGGGTGAGGCAGGGATGTGTGTTAGCTCCAACTCTCTTTTCCCTTTTCCTAAATGGCCTAATAGAAACGCTCCTGTTGGTGAAGGACATAGACTCACCAAGGCTAGCGAACCGTAAAATACCAGCTTTAATGTTTGCGGACGACACCCTACTTTTGTCTAAATCACCAATGGGTATGCAGCGGGTTTTGGAAGAGTTTAGTGCATTTTGCAGGAAGAGGAATCTGGAGATAAATCTCCAGAAAACAAAATATATGGTCTTCCATGCCAACACCACCAATTGTCCGCACCCACAATTGGAGGGTAGGTTTCTAGAGAAAGTCTCTATTTTTGACTACTTGGGTCTCACACTTAATGATAAGATGGATTGGGGGACCCAAATTAAGAAATCTAATTTGAAATTAGCTCAGTCAATAGGGGGCATTTTAAAAGTCCACAAAAACTGCACCCAAAAAGTGGTTGGTCCGCCAGCAGAAATCTATAAAATCCAAGCGAGGGGAGCCTCACTTTATGGAGCTGAACTTTGGGGACATTGTCCATCTCAGACCCTATCCGCTACTGAGAATACATTTATTAGGCAATTATTGGCCCTCCCAAAAGTACTCCTTTAACTCCACTTAGGATGGATTTAGGTATAGGACCTATTGCTGATTTAATTGCCGCTCGCCCTCTTTTATTCTGGCATCGCCTATGGACCACCCCGAGTTATCCACCTATAGGGAGGAACTGAGGGATGTTATGACAATATTGGGTGCTAGAAATTTACCCTGGTTGTCATACATTAGGAGAACTTGCCATTCTCTAGGATGGGCAAATATGTGGGCAACCCCTGAAGAGACCTGCCCGTCCATTCCCAAAAAATCCCTATCTCTAGCCTTTAAAGAACATAAATTGGCCCTATTGTCCCAGAGTATGAATTCTTGCTGCTTAACATCTAAATTTCTGGATGTCAAGCAGCAGTATAAATTGGAACTGGTCCTGGACAATATACAACCATTCATGGCAAAAAGTTGTTTTTACAATTTAAACATGGGACGCTCCTCTCCGATCATTTACAAAAAATGGAAGGGAGCAACTAGATTAGATTGTCCTGGGTGTAATCTTTCAGAAGAAACAGAACTCCATGTCATGTTATTTTGTCCTGCTTACAAAAGGTCTAGATCTAAGTGGGTTCTTCAGCTTTGTAGAAACTTGGGGTTGAGAAACCACATCGAGGTTTTTAGGCTACTGAAATACGAGACACACCCATTATTCGTAGTTGTTACCTCAAAATTTTTATTTGCGATGTGGTGCATACGTAAAGGCATTATAAAGGGAAATGAGATGGGCAATACTTAAACTGTGGCATTTTACTAGATATTGTTATGTACCATTTTAGCACACCACTTTACTTAGGGGATATGTCTTGAAATGTTTATCTCCTGATGTTCAATCGTATTTTTCTCTTTTAAATCATTTTTTAAATGTTTTAAATCCAATTGTTTTAATTGTTTTTATATGTTCCCACATAGGATATCCTGGCTATACTTGATTTAAAGGGTCATTAATTAATTCAATGGGGTTGAGTAGTTGGGGGGATAACAAATGCGGCATCTCAACCCACATATATCTGATGACATTTGTATAATAATTGTAATTTTTTTTTGCTCATAACAATCAATTGTATTTTATGTATTGTCTTAATTATTTGTGCTTTTATGGCTGTATAGCCGAAATAAAGATTTTTTTGACTTTGACTATAAATTCAAAGTACATATTTAGCCATTCAAACACTTACCTTCCTACCCTATTACCTACCTACAACTCACACTAGGATTGATTTACATGTAATAAATGGAAAATTGAAGACTTTGGATAGCATTGTACATGTCAATTCAACATAGGTGTGCAAATTGCAGACAAACGTTGTGGAGTAGTACATCTCACACATATTTGAATACCTTCTTCTCTGTGTTGCACAATCAGATATACAATATCTCTACTAGTATATTATTTACAAATACCAGCACAGCTACAGCACTGATCTACACCCTTAAGATAAATTGAATATACCTGTTGGTTATAAGGTAAGAGAACTATATGTAGAACAGAAAAATATTGCCTTGACCACTGTCAAAGTTTTCAGTCTCCTAATTCCAACTACATGACTCAGTACATAAGTATATTTGTTAGTGACTGTTTCATTATCTAAATGCCTATATGTCAGTCTGTTTACATGTATATATCAGTTACTGATCAAATGGTTGAATAGTTCCCTAACCACCTCATATATAAACAATTATTTCAGCCCTTTTTAAGTATGTTACAGGATATGTACTAATATTCAAACTTTATTACATTTACCTGTCACACGTAGCTCACTATGTTTTTCTATATATACATTCTCAATGTCCCCATTTTTAACATACGTCACAATTCACTTTGTTCAGCCTCAAATTTAAACACACTTTCACTTCAAATTTGTTCTCATGGAAAATGATAAGTTCCACTCTCAGTAAGAAAGAACCAGTAATGTTAATTGTATCCTCTCTTTTTCCAGTGATATTGATGTACATAGCAAATCAAAATGTTCCATTCATTTTTCCCTGTTTTTATTCCAGTTTTCATTTGTCACTTTTTTAACCCTTTATTAGTCTTTTGATAAGAGGCCCAATCTGGTATTGTCTGTGGGTGGATTCGCGACCCCTTCAAGACGCCCAGCGCAGCACCCATGTGTAACTTCGCAACAGAGCCATGAATTCATAATGAGAGTCCGTTAAAGCTTTTCAAATGATAGTGCTATTATTACTCAACTATATTTGAGATCTTGAATTTGAAAATTGCTATTTGCCAATATATACTATCACTAAAGTTCTCTGTTTTCTAGTTCCAAAGTACAGTGTATTTGGAACCCTTCCCACACACTGCTTTCCCTCCGTTCATATAACAACCTCCTTTGAAACAATATACTTTACCAGTAAGTCAAAAGTTCACAGCACTTTCTAACAGGAGCATGCCAGCTTCAAGTTCAAGTGTAGCAGGTGCGGTTGACTGCTCAGAAACCAGACAACGTAAGCATATCAACAATAGCATAACGCTTCCTAAAAGTATCTAGAGCCAATCACAGATCTATTTACTTTACCTGCTAAATCACTACCTATATTTAGCCACCAAATTATTTACACCGTCCAATCAAATATGTCTTTTCTTAAACCAGGTCCACTGCTCTATTTTAACTGCCTTTCATTCTACCAACTGTCACATTCAGCTGCAGCCTTCTAGTGAGGGCTACTGCTTCTTCCTTCAATATGGTTAGAGTGTGTATTGTGGGTCACAGATACGTATTTTGGGCCATAGAGTGTGCTAGAAAGAATGGCATTAACAGGGACTTGGTTTTGCCTAATGTGGACATTACTTGGATTGGCCAGAGAGGGTTAAAGTGATAGCAATTGCTGCCTTTAGTTGAGAGCATTGCTGATTGCCAACATGCAGACCTCTTACTTGTGCATTGTGGCAACAATGACCTAGGCACTCTTATTGGGGTAGGATTGGAAATCGCAATGAAGGAGACCTTTGACCAATTAATGTCACTTTTCTCTCGCACTCCCATGGTGTATTCCAACATTTGCCAGAGGCAGAAATAGAAATGGTCAGATGAATTCTATCCACAAACAGACAAAGACTGGAAAAATGTTAATAAAACAGTTTCTGCATTCCTTAGATGCCACAACATAGGCTCCATCTACAACAACTTGCGCTTCGACATGGAGCATATATATAGAAATGATGGAGTACATTTCTCTGAGAAAGGCAACAGGATATTCCTTCACAACTTGAAAGACTGCATTCTATCTTATCTGTAGTTATCATCTATCCACAATAAACCCAAAGGATCTTCTGGGAGCCCCCTATTATCAAACAGTAAATCATTTTCATTTTAAATCCTTTTTTCCAAAATAATTTTGGAGTTACAACTCCATTGTGGATCAGCAAAGCAGAAGCACTAATTCAATGCACATTTAAGATTTATAACTCTCAGTTTAAATGTATGCACATGACTATGGCTCTGTGAGTAGTTTTGTGAGTTTCTAAATGTGTGTGTAAGTGGGTGCATAAGTCTCTCAATCGGTCTCTGAGTGAATATGTCATGGTATGAGTGTGTGTATGGGTGACTGAATGTCTCAATGAGTCTGAATGAGTACATCAGTCTCTGAGTAGATGAGTGAGTGGGTGCTTCAGTATCTGAATGGCTCTGTGAGTGGATGCATGAGTGTCTGAGTGGGTGCGTAACTTTGAGTGTGTCTGTGAGTGGGTGCGTGAGCCTCTGAGTGGGTCTGTGAGTGGGTGTACAAGTGTCTGCGAGGGTGCATGAGATTCTGAGTCGGTGAATGAGTGAGTGTGAGAGTGTCTATGAGTCAGTGCATGAGTTTCTGAATGGGTCTGAGAGTGTCTGCATAAGTGTCTGAGTGGGTCTGTGAGTGTGTGCATGAATTTCTGAATGGATGAGTGAGTGGGATCATGAGTTTCTGAGTCGGTGTGTCAGTGGATGCCTAAGTGTCTGAGTGGGTCTGTCAGTGGGTGCATGAACTTCTGAGTGGTTAAGTGAGTGGGTGCGTGAGTAGGTGAGTGAGTGTGTGAGTTTCTGAGGGGCCAGTGATTGGGTGCATAAGTATCTGAGTGGGTCTGTCAGTGGGTGTGTGACTATCTGAGTGAGTGTGTGAGTGAGTGCATGAGCTTCTGAGTGGGTGAGTCAGTGGGTGCATGAGTATCTCAGTGGGTCTGTGAGTGGGCATGTGAGTCTCTGAGTGGGTCTATGAGTGGGTGTGTAAGTGTCTGAGTGGGTCTGTGAGTAGGTACATGAGCTTCTGAGTGGGTGAGTGAGTGAGTGTCTGAGTGGGTCTGTCAGTGGGTACATGAGCTTCTGAGTAGGTAAGTGAGTGGATGTGTGAGTATCTGAGTGGGTCTGTGAGTGGGTGCATAAGTCTCCGATTGGGTGAGTGAGTGGGTACATGAGTCTCTGAGAGGGTCTATAAGTGGATGCATAAGTGTCTGAGTAGTTCTGTGAGTGGGTGTGTGACTCTCTGAGTGGGTCTGTGAGTGAGTGCATAAGTGTCTGAGTGGGTCTGTGAGTGGGAGCATGAGTCTCTGAGTGGGTCTGTGACTCAGTGGGTGACTCTGTGTGGGTCTATGAATACATAGTAACAGGTACATATTGGTCTTGGTGGGCCATGCCACCTGGTACCCAGAGGCTATCCCTCTGAGGATAGTGATGGCACCTGTGGTGGGCCAAGCACTGATGGGGATTTTTCCCTGCATGGGTTTCCCCAAGGATGTGGTATCTGACTGGAGTACCAACTTCATGTCCAAGTAGATGAAGCCACGTGGGAGGTGTGGGAGGTAAACTACAAATTCACCACACCTTACCACCCTGAAGGTAATGGGTTGGTTGAAAGGTTCAACCATACCCTGAAGGGCATGATTGAGAGTCTGTCAGACTCCATGAGGTGTAAGTGGAACGTCCTCTTGCCATGCCTTCTCTTTGCTTACAGGGAGGTACTGCATACGGAGGTTGGCGTAAGCCCCTTTGAGCTGCTGTACGGGCACCCTTTGAGGGGAACTCATAGTCTGGTGAAGGAAGACTAGGACAAATCTCCCAGGAAGCCCCCCCCCGGATGTATTTAGATACATGCTGGCCTTCAGAAACCAGACAGCGTGCTTCAGGAAACTCGCTCAGGCAAACCTAAAAGCAAGCCAGGAGGACATGAAATGCTGGTATGACCAGAATAGCACTCTGGTTGAGTTTCAGCCTGGCCAGAAAGTGTGGGTCATGAACCCAGTGGAGCCCTGCACCCCATAGGATGAGTGGTCTGGGCCTTTTGAGGTGAAGGAGAGCAAGAGTGATGTCACCTACCTGGTAGACTTGAAGACTTCAAGTAACCCTTTAAGGGTCCTCCATGTGAACCGCCTCAAACAGTACATTTTTAATTGTTTGAGAGTCGGAAAATTGTTTTGTCTTGATAAAGATGGTATTATCTACTAACCATCGAAACGCGTCGACACACTTTTAAATACAACCCAATCTGTGTTATGGTCTGGGCCTTTGGAGTATTCAATAAAGTGAGACATACCGGGCTCCAGTCCTAAAATTTGAGTAATCACGGATGGTTGTGTTAATGACATATTATTTTTTGTCTGGTTCTATGTACTCTCATATGTTTTTTAATTTGTTCTTTGAGATCCATGTGTATGAAATTTATATAGATATTTTGTATTATATTATTTTATGATTGGTGTTTTTGTGGTTTTATATGTTCTATGGGAAAAAATTTTAATAAAAGATTTTGATACTTTTCTAAAAATGTGGTACATCATTTAGTTTGTCATTCAGATATATGAGTAGCCTTCCCAACAGTATATGTGATTGTGATATCATTTGTATGTGGTTTGCACGACTGTGTTAGGATTTTAATTTCCAGCTCCGCTGTTTACAGGTGTCCAGTCCAAAGGATTCCTTCTCCTATACTAGTGTATATAACCCTATTCCTTTGGCACTAAGGGGTTTCTCTTATTTTCTTTTATATCTCTACTATAGCACCTGAGATATGTTTAAAGGCCTACTTGTTAGGATGGATGAATTGTTAGAGTCACTTCTTCAGTACATACCTAAATAAGTGTCTCAGTGCCCTTGTGGGTGTGTTGTTGAATATGTAAGTAAGTATGTTGGTATTTGTCTGGGTCTCTTAGTTGCTCTCTGGGACTCTGAATCTGTATGTAAGGAGCTGCATGGATTGCTTGCTGCCTGTGTTAGTGAGTATTGGGGTATTTAACTGTGTGTGCAAGTTCCTGCATTACTGCTGATTACATAAGAGTTTTATGTATGTGTGAGTGAATTTTTAAGTGCCTCTGTCTTTGTGTCACTAAATGGATTGGTGGCTCTATCATTTTATACATAGGTATCTGAGTGGTAGCATACGTAGGACAGTGGATCTTCTACTGGACATATGGGTCTGCAAATGTGAATCTAACTCAATCAAACTTGAAACAACTTGTCTTATCTTTTAAGCTCATAGGTCTTTGCCCTATAGCCAACTTACAGCCTATCGCAGGAGTGAATTACGTGTAGTAGAAGAGGAGTGTAATGCTTAGCAACATGTTTTGAATGTCAACTCAGCTTAGCAGGGAACCTGCATATACATGCTCTACTGTAGCGAACAAGATATATTTGAAGGCCTATTTGACTGGATTGATGACTTGTTAGAGCCAGTTCTTCAGTACATACCTAAATGAGTGTCTCATTCCCTATGTGGGTGTATGATTGGATATGTAAGTAAGTATGTTGATATATGTCTGGGTCTCTTAGTTAGTCAATGGATCTCTCAATCTGTATGTAGGGAGCTTCATGGATTGCTTGCTGCCTGTGTTCTTGAGTATTTGGGTATTTAACTGTATCACTGTCTAACTGGGTAATTAGTGACATGTTGGAAGACATATTAGTATGGATGACTTGGTAGCGTGAATTGTTCAGTACATATCTGAATGAGTGTCTCAGTCTGTATTTCGGTGTCTCATTGGACATTTAAGGAACTAAGTTGGTATATAACTGGTTCTCCTAGTGACTCTACGGTTCTCTAAATGTGAATGTAAGGGGCTGCATGGATTGATTACTGGCTCTGTTACTGCGTATTGGGGTATGTAACTGTGTATGCTACTGCCTCTAATAGGGCTAGATACATAAGATGTGTCTGTATGTGTGAATGAATATTTAAGTGCCACTGTTAATGTCTGACTGGGTGTAGCTGTGTGTTTGTGGCTGTGTGAGAGAGCAAATATTTAGGTGCCACTCTGACTGTCTGACTGGGTGTAATAGTGACTCTATCGTTTTGTAGATTGGTGTGTGAGTTGCAGTACAGGTGTGAGACTGGATGTAAAAGTGGACTAACAGTGTGAATGACTGCTTGTGCTTTTAAAAGTACGTATGTGAGTTACAGTATGGGTGAGTCACTGAAAGTGTAACTGGGTGTATATATGTGTAAGTGTGCATGTAACTAATTGAAACTATGTCCTATGTTTTAAGCACATAGCTCCCATATTTTGCATGTGGACTCAGCCTGATAGGGAAAAAGCACATACATGTTCTACTGAAGCAGGTCTGAGATATGTTTATAGGCCTTCTTGTCTGGATGGATGGCTAGTTACTTTCAGTTCTCCAGTACATAATTAAATGATTGTCTTAGTGCCCATATGGTTGTGTCTTTGGGTATGTAAGTAACTATGTTGGTATATGTCTGAGTCTCTTAGTTACTCTCTGGGACTCTCAATCTGCATGTAAGGAGCTGCATGGATTGCTTGCTGCCTGTGTTAGTGAGTATTGGGGTATTTAACTGTGTGTGCAAGTGCCTGTATTACTGCTGAATACATAACAGTTGTATGTGTGTGTGAGAGAATTT
>CAWUFW010023183.1:0-80306 GCA_963921515.1 Calotriton arnoldi | reverse complement strand
TATCTGGCTAGCTGGTTGGGAAGGAGGACTTGCAGCACTGACCATAGTCACAAGCACCTCCCCTCACACACACCCCAACACAAACTCCACAGAACCCACCTGGTAGAATGCAATGCCCCCCATCCTAACACAAGATCCCACAAAGAACCACCACCCTGGGTTATGTTGTGTGAAGCACAGGGACACTCTTGGGACTTTTAGCCAAACAACTGCCAGGACAACACTCACAGCCATCCTGTCAGCACAGCCAGCCCACCCCACAGGGAAGCAGAGTCAAAAGGAAGGAAGCAAGGGCATGCTGGGAAGGGGGTGGAGGCAATAGCATGATGGGAGTCGTAGTCACAGCTCTACATCCCCCACCACATGGCCCAGCAAGCTCACACTCACGCATGCACATCCCACAGAGAGTGGAAAGGCCCATCAAAGATGTCTGACACTGTTGCTGTGTCGTGGGGAGCACAAGGGCATGCTGGGTACTGCACACCAACCAACAGCAGGACACCACTGTCAGCCATCTTGCCATTGCTCTCACACCCACACACACTGAACTCCCCCACAAAAGCAAGTAAGTATGGGAATGCTGGGAAGTGGGGTGGAGGCAATAGCATGATGGGAGTCATAGTCACAGACATAGCTCACCCCCACAACTGTCCCATCAACACCACCCTGAACCATGCTCACATCACAGGGAGTGGAGAAGGACTCACAAGATGGCTGACACTGGCTACTGCTGTGGGGAGCACAAGGCCCTGCTGGCAATTGTGCACCAACAAACAGCAGGACACCACTGACTGACATCCTGAGAGACAACTTCCACTCCCTGCAATGCAAGCACGTTCCATGGTGGGATAACTGGCTGGCTGGGTGGGTGGGAAGGAGGACTTGCAGCACTAACCATAGTCACAAGCACCTCCCCTCACACACCCCCAACACAAACTCCACAGAACCCACCTGGTAGAATGCAATGCCCCCCATCCTAACACAAGATCCCACAAAGAACCACCACCCTGGGTTATGTTGTGTGAAGCACAGGGACACTCTTGGGACTGTTAGCCAAACAACTGCCAGGACAACACTCCCAGCCATCCTGTCAGCACAGCCAGCCCACCCCACAGGGAAGCAGAGTCAAAAGGAAGGAAGCAAGGGCATGCTGGGAAGGGGGTGGAGGCAATAGCATGATGGGAGTCGTAGTCACAGCTCTACATCCCCCACCACATGGCCCAGCAAGCTCACACTCACGCATGCACATCCCACAGAGAGTGGAAAGGCCCATCAAAGATGTCTGACACTGTTGCTGTGTCGTGGGGAGCACAAGGGCATGCTGGGTACTGCACACCAACCAACAGCAGGACACCACTGTCAGCCATCTTGCCATTGCTCTCACACCCACACACACTGAACTCCCCACAAAAGCAAGTAAGTATGGGAATGCTGGGAAGTGGGGTGGAGGCAATAGCATGATGGGAGTCATAGTCACAGACATAGCTCACCCCCACAACTGTCCCATCAACACCACCCTGAACCATACTCACATCACAGGGAGTGGAGAAGGACTCACAAGATGGCTGACACTGGCTACTGCTGTGGGGAGCACAAGGCCCTGCTGGCAACTGTGCACCAACAAACAGCAGGACACCACTGACTGACATCCTGAGAGACAACTTCCACTCCCTGCAATGCAAGCACGTTCCATGGTGGGATAACTGACTGGCTGGGTGGGTGGGAAGGAGGGCCGGCTGTCAAGCAAACACAACCAATGCAGACCATGTTCACACCCCAAAAAATACATAGAAATGCCCAAATAATGCAGGACAATGTGCCACACCAATATCAACCCCCTACTGTGACGACTTAGGACAATGCAATGTACAGGCCCGCACCCAGAGGCACAGTCACAACTGTCATGTGTGTCAACCATTGATGCCTGCAGAAACATAACATACATTGTGTGTGTCTCCCAAAAACAGGTGATGATGGGGACACAGCAGCAGACGCTGAGGAGTCCCAGTCCCAGGCTCAAGAGGATGCGGAGCTCACTGGCGTCGTACAGCCTCTGTCCTCCTCGGACGATGAAGACCAACCTGGCACATCCGGTGCAAGTCTACATGCAGCACCAGCAGGACCACCAGCTGCAGCACCAGCAGGACCACCAGCTGCACCCCCTGCACCCACCCCTCCAACGACTGTCACCACAAATACCATCCCTGCCGACATGGACAGAACAAGGAGCAACACCAGCACAGGGACCCTGGACCAACCTGGGGCCATGGACACCACCACCACCACCAACCCCCAAGGTGGACCAGGGTTATCTGTGCGTGCCACTGCACACACTGCACATGTCAGCAGGGGTGGTGGGAGGGGTGGGAGACAGAGGTCGCTGCTTGCAGACGTTGCTGGTGTGCATGATGACCCACAACTGGTACGCATAGCTGATGCGTACCAGTCCAGCACTGGAGATCTCAGCCAGGTAGTGGGGCTCCTCAGAGACATGAAACAGCAGCAGGCTGCCCATCATGCCCGCTTGGACTCCCACATGTCCCACGTGGAGTCACACATGTCCCGCGTGCACTCACACATTTCCCGTGTGGAGTCCAAGTGGGATGCACTGCATGAGATGACGGCGGTGCACAGGGACATTTTACAATGCCTCCGCCAGATGAACAGCAACCAGTCCACACCTCCCTGTGTGCCAACAACATCTGGTGCCGAGCAAACTGCAACTGCCACAGGGAGGGAGGATGACTCTGGCGGAGAGTCCCCTGCACCGCAGCAGCCTGTACTTGAGGGGCCCCCCAAGAAGAGGGGTCATCCGAGGAGGGGCAAGTGAGAGGCCGATGGCCAAGCGCAACTCCCAGGAAGCCTGAACCTGTTCTGGATGTTCACCTTTGTGCACAGACTGTTCACCCTGTTGACGGCAACACTACTCCCACACATTGCATGGGGAGTACAAGTTGGACCAATGTGTCAGACAACTGTGGCCCGATACTGGGGATTCTGTCTACCAGGACTTTCAATTCACCTAGGAACTTCGGATTGCAAGATTTATGTACAGCACTACCCATCCTATGCACTATTTACACAAATGTATCACAATAAACACACTAATACACCATACTTGCCTCTGTTGTGATTCCAACGTGGGTGCTGTTATGGGGATGATGAACTGCAAAATTACACTGTGTATGCGAACTGCAACAGCAAGGACAACACAGGCATGTGAGTAAAGGCAACGTGACACATATGAGGGAGACACACCACCAGGGCTACACAACACATACACACCTAGGCCATCTGACTCATTGCCTACACTGATGTTGCCAGGGAAGACGGTGCAATGCACAGACACCACACCCATTCCCAGTTGTAGTCAAGTAGCCCACAGGTGCAGTAAGCAAATGGCAGTCAAATGTGTGACCACAGACAACGCACATCACAAAGTGAAGCACAGGTTTATTACACAGTTGCAACATGTCGTAACCACTACAGATGCAAGGTAATCCCACCTGGCAGCGGGCACACAGTCAACAACTGTAGACGGAAGGAAGTCCATGGGTGTGGCGCACATCACCTGTAGGGACACAACAGCTACCAGCCTGGAAGTGCAATCACGTCGTCGGTGGACACAGTTGACCAAACGAATCTGAAAGTACCCTGTGAAGGACAGAAATGACACACAGTCAAAAGCAATGGAGTACAGGACAGAACAGCAAAACTCATGCACAATACATGTTACAAGATACCCACCCAGAACCAAGTTAGCATGTCAACACTGTTGGGGAGTACAGCCCACCTGTAAGCACACATCGCAACACACATCCAGTCAAGTAGCCCATGGACACACTCCAACAGCACCAGAGCACCACCTACACATCATGCCAACTCACATCATTGACATGACACCTCAGGATACTCACATTCAGCTAAAGAAGTTGGTGATGAGCTGTGTGCGGACATCACCATCATCATCATCATCATCATCGTCACTGGCATCGTGGTCCAGGCCAGGATCCTCCACAGGTGGCGGATGTTGGTCATTGTCATCCTGGATGAGAGGCAACTCCTTTCGCACTGCCAGGTTGTGGAGCATGCAGCAGACGATGATAATCTTGCACACTTTCGCAGGGGCATATGGGAGGGACCCTCCGGTCTTGTCCAGGCAGCGGAAGCGGCTCTTCAGGAGACCAAATGTCCGCTCAATCACTCTCCTGGTCCGACCATATGCCTCATTGTAGTGCATCTGGGCTGGTGTCACAGGGTTCCTGAGGGGTGTCAGCAACCACGGCATGTTGGGGTATCCCGAGTCACCTACGGACAGACAAGTGCACATTAGCTGACTTGGAAAAGTGGGCGGAATACTACAGATCAGATCACACACAATGGCACAAAGTCAGTACACACCGACAAGCCAGGCACGCTGGTTCTGCATCTGTGCCATCATCCTGGGGATGCGACTACTCCTCATCACAAAGGCATCGTGTGCTGAACCAGGGAAACGGGCACACACGTGTGTGATGGTCATGTCTGCAACACACACCACCAGTGCATTGACCGAGTGGTAGTGCTTGCGGTTCCTGTAGGCCTGCTCCTGGGCCTGTGGTGGTACCAAAGCCACATGTGTCCCATCAATGGAGCCAATGACATGCAGCATCCTCCCCAGGGCATAAAAGTCACTCTTCACATCAGTGAGTCGTCGCAGTCTAGGGAAATAGATGTACCGGTTCAGGAATAGCAACATTGCCGCCAAAACATCGCGGAGCACACGGCTCAACATGGTCTGTGACATCACACCAGCAGTCGCCACAGTATGTTGGAAGGTACCGGTGGCAAAGAAGTGTAGGGCTGCCATCACCTTCACCTTGGGGGTCAGCGCTGTAGGATACGGCCGGCCAGGCTGCAAATGTGGGGACAACTGCAATGCCAAATCCTCAATCAGCTGCCTGGTGAAGCGGTACCGTCGGATGCTGTCCCATTCCACCATCGTTGCCAGGTCTGGGAATGGTCGATGGACAGCAGGAGCCCTGCAGTGCAGAGGAGAAGTAAGCAAGATTGTCAGTCAGCCCACATATGCGGCATTGAACACACTCAATATCCCAACATACATCATTATGAGGCACAACTACATGAAGTGTGCAGTTCCGGAAGGACATGTATGGTACATACATGGCCAACATCTGTCAACACGGTCCAACAGGTGGCATCAATTAGTCCCAGGTTGGCCCATTGGATATCATGAGGCCGTGTCACAGTTCCCATCTCCTGCTGCCGTGTCACAATCACCCCCCACAGTGACATGTGAGGACAGATGTGCCCCAGGCACCACAGCTCAATGACAGGTACATTCCCAGGGACCCTGTATTGCCACATGGACACTGGCATTACATGGAGTATCATGTATACACCACAGCAAAACAACCATGACCCCCACAGGTAGTGGCCCCACTTGCCACGGCAGGACAGACATGGACGTCTGTGACACACACACGCACAACATCAAAGTCCATGCACACACAACCTGGATATGGAGACTGTCTCCCATTGTGCACATGAAATCAGAGACATTGTAAACACTACATGCACAAAGACTGTGGAGGACCATCACTATTGTGCCACTGGGACACCCTGGCTCAAACATACCGTCCCACATGGGACTCACGGGGTATGTGACATGACATACACATACACCACCGTGAAATGTGACCATGGCACATGCACAGATATGAACAGTTGCACATCACAGTGGTCATGTACACGTAACACCCAGGATCCTGTTCCCATGAACACGTGCACAGCCTGGGGGTGGCTGCCCACAGGTGACACCCACAGGACAACATGTACACCAACATACACACAATAGGAAATGCAGCCTTACATGCCTTATGATAAAGTTTGGACAGGCTGTCGTGATGTAGGTGTGCCCCTCACTCCCTGGGAGCTATCTGTGGCTGGCATATGTCCATCTGAGACAGGCATGCTGACATATGCCAGTCACATGTACAGTGATGCGTTGAACAGCAATGGACCGGTCGGTGCCCCCGGCCGGCCCATTGCATTCAATGTGTGCGGGTACGCGTTGTACCCCTGTACGCGTTGTACCCCTGTACGCGTTGTACTGCAATGGACCGATCGGTGCCCCGGCCGGCCCATTGCATTCAATGTGTGCGTGTACGCGTTGTACCCCTGTACGCGTTGTACCCCTGTACGCGTTGTACTGCAATGGACCGATCGGTGCCCCCGGCCGGCCCATTGCATTCAATGTGTGCGGGTACGCGTTGTACCCCTGTACGCGTTGTACCCCTGTACGCGTTGTACTGCAATGGACCGATCGGTGCCCCCGGCCGGCCCATTGCATTCAATGTGTGCGGGTACGCATTGTACCCCTGTACGCGTTGTACTGCAATGGACCGATCGGTGCCCCCGGCCGGCCCATTGCATTCAATGTGTGCGGGTACGCGTTGTACCCCTGTACGCGTTGTACCCCTGTGCGCGTTGTACCGCAATGGACCGATCGGTGCGCACCCATTGAAAATGGGCTTGCCTGGCAACGGACGCGTTTTCGAATTTTGAACGAGTCAATTGCTGGAAAATCAGTTGGTCACCCACAACAATGTTGCAAAATCATGTATGTCATGAAGTTGAAGATTTGAAGGATGCTGTGGGCGTGTTTTGGTGCTGCTATTCCATGGATTGGCCAGATTCAGAAGATGCAAACGACTTGGACCTATCACTTTGGACACAAGGGACAGTATCTGCCTCTCAAGCACATATATATTGCTGGCTGTTCCCCTGAGAGCTCACTTGCCTGCACTACATGCTCCAGGACGACATCTGCCACTACACTGCTGCTGTCTCTGCCCCTCTGGACCCTGCAATGGCACGTACTGTGGAGAGAGCCCCAGCCTTCAGCCTTGAAGAGAACCAGGCCCTGCTGGACAGCCTACTTCCACAGTACAGCAAGCTGTATGGGACACCAGGGGAGCAGGTGAGTGTTCTGTGCACTGCCTTTCTGATTGTGCATATTGTCTGACTAGCAAGGCTGAAAGTCTGCACGCCACTGGCAAGCAGGCTCACTGAGTAGTTGTCACCCCCCATATTGTGTAGTGACATGCACTGGACAGGTATGGTGCAGTGACAGTGCATTTGAACAAGGTTTTACTTCCCATGCAATGATACCATGTAGTGACGTCTGGCAAACTGTCCATGGGCAGCTTTGCACTGCCTGTGTACATCATGTGCCCCTATGATTGAGACATGTATATGCAACTGTGTCATGCACGGATATGTTGCATGTGTAGTAATGGCCTTTTCACTTTGTCATCCTGACAGGTTAATGCCCATCGGAAGCAGAAGATCTGGAAGGACATCGTCCGGGCCGTCCGGTCCGTGGGGGTCTACAAGCGCCGGATCCGCAACTGCCAGAAGAGGTGGCAGGACCTTCGGGGCTGGACCCGGAGGATTGCACGGGTCCAGCTGAAGCTGTCGCCTCCTCGCAGGAGGGGCGGAACACGGACCCTGACCCCCACATGCTCCAGATCCTGGCGGTGGTGTTTCCAGACCTGGATGGGCAACTGAAGGCCAGACAGCAGCAAGGAGGGGGTGAGTCAAAGACTGCACTGTGAACTCTGTATTACATGCTTTGTGCCCTCCTCTGGCCTGGTTCAACAGCCACAGTGCAGCAGTCATGTTGTCCAGGAGCCATGTCCCTCTATTGTGCACTGCCCACTGCTCATCTGATACCCAGGTGTGGCCCTTACATTCAGGGAATTGTGTCACTTGGGACTGTGTCCTTGCAGTTTGCTTCACTAAAGGTGGGGGACAGCATCTGTTTCCCTAACTCTGTTGTGGGCATCATGGGTGGGTCCATTGTTCACACAACGCCTGTGTTCGGACATGTAATCTGCGTGTTGCTTTGATATGCGGTCCACTTGCTGAGCTGAGCCACCACATGTGCCTGGGGTATGTGGCACACGCCCATGCAGCGGGTGGGAACAATGTTTGGGCCCCAGGAGTGTGCAGATTACGTGTGTCACACATACATAGCCAGCTATCCACTGTCCAGGGCTCATCCCTCATTCATGTGGAGCAGGACAGTCATGCCTACTCCAGGCCATGCAATGCACTCTGTACTCCCACTCCCGTGTATCAGCTGACACATTGTGTGCAGTGATTTGACCCCTCAGGTGTCTGCCTCTGTGTCAGTGTGCTGTGGATTAGTTGATAGGACTGCTGGGGTGTTTCTTGGTAGGGGCTCAGCATGCCCCTGGAGATGTGACCATAGGAGACGATACTTGTGTGTCACATAGGTGTTTGATCAGCTGCCCGTGCAGACTGGGGTATGCGAATGTGAAGTTCAGGCAGCTGTTCCCCATTCACAGCAGATTGTGAGGGGCTCAGGTTCAGAGGGTAGTGTCACAGGTCTCCCATATGTCCAATAGGTATGACCTGGACAGATGAGGGTTAAGATGATGTGTTGTGTGGGGGATGTACATGTGCACTTGTGCAGCTCCAGGACTTGCATTCCCCATGACCTACTATTGGGACACAGTGCATAGTGTTGTTGTCTGGCTGCCAAGTCATACATCACTGAGACAGTGATGTATGACTTAGCAGTCATGCCTCTGCCATGGCATGTGTCAACTTATTGGTGGTCCTGCAGGGGAGTGACATGTGCTACATGCACACCATTGTGGCGATGGCTATCAGGACATGGGTGCATCATGGTGTCTGTCGCTGGTATGCATCACATGCATTTCCTATTTGACTCTGGGCATCCCTTTCATCCGGAAACCTGTACTGACTCAGTGGCAAGAGCTGTGATGTGTGCATGTCCACATGCCACACCGTGTCCTCTGCACTGTCCAACTACTGTGTACTTGGTGCATGTGTCCACACTGGGGTGTTGCAATCCAACAGACACCAGACAGATGGGTGCAAGGCCATGTGGGATGTGAGTGCCATGCTTGGCATCAGACTGACAATTGGCTTCTCCTGTTCAGTTAGGGCACTTTTAGCAATGTACAACTAATGATGCCAGGGCTTGCTCTGTAATGTGCTGTGCTCACAGTGGTGTGTGCGTTTGGTGCAGGTGACTGATGTCGGTCTGTTTCCCCATTGTTTGCAGATACATCCACGGCCACGGAAGGGGACAGCTCCATGGACCAGGAGGAGCCAGAGAGCCAGACTGGGTCAGCAGCCGAGGAGTGGTCGGAGGGACCCAGTGGCACGGAGGGCGAGGGGAGCCACACCGAGGAGTCCTCAGCACCATCCACCTCAGCTGAGGACCAGAGCAACTCGGAGGATGACTCCCTTATGGAGGCGGGTGTCAGCAGCCACCACACCCCAGCTAGTGTTGCTGTCCCCGCCAGCACCACCACTGCCCTCCCATCGGCTCCCATTCCCCAGGTCCGTGGAGGCTCCCATGTTCGGGAGCGTGTCTCCTTTGGGCCAGGCACAGCGCCCCCTGACCCTGTGTCCCCTGCTGCCCTGAGTGAGGAGTCTGTGTACCTCCTTCGCCAGCTCCATGTAGGGCAGACAGCCATGCTGAGTGTCCTCCATGCGCACACCGCTCTGTTGACTCAGCTGGTGTCGTTCATGGAGGGCATCTCATCGGGCATGTCTGACCTACAGAGGGGCAATAGGTCCATGGACTCCTCCCTGACGGCAGCAGTGTCCCTCCTCAGACAGTCCCTCACCCCTCCTGCCTCTGCTCCATCCACACTCCCCAGCACCTTACCCGTCCCAAGCACACACACACCGGCACAGGCACACACCAGCACACACACGTCCAGCACACAGACACACACGCCACAAACAAAACGCACACGCACGCACAGTCAGGGGACTGAAACCAGACTCACAGGTGATGGGGCCCTGGTACACACACACGCATCCACGGGCACTGCGCAGTCCTCAGTTGCCTCTCCCTCCAAAGCACCCTCCCTTGCCTCACCTGCAACCCCAAAGACCCAGCGCCTCTTCCTCAGTGACCTCGGCCTCTTCCCCTCCGATCCAGCTGCTCCAGCATCCAGGGGGAAGAGGAAGCCCCCCACACGGAGCAGAGTGCCCCTCGCCCCCGGGCACCCGCCCCCAGGCGCAGACAGACTGAGGCCCCCACCCGCAAGTCCCCCCGGAGTGGTAAGAGCAAGACCCCGCCGCCGCCCTGCAGCTCAAGCACCAGGTCTCCTTCCTCCATCCCTCAGGCCCCCACTCCACAGGTGCCCCCACCACACCCTGCCCCAGGTTCCCCCACCCACAGATATACCATCCCCAAGAGGCTCCGGCCTTCTCCCCCTGCCACTTGCTCTCCCGGCACCACACCCCCGCTGCGCTTGTCTGTGCCACTGATGTGGTGAGGGTGTCCTCCCCCTCTGTCCAGCCCACCTTGCCTGTTCCCCATTCTCCTCCCTGGTGGTAGGCACTGCAGTGGAGTCCACTACCACCCTGTCTGACTTGGGCACTGCAGTGGCGGACCTGTCCACTCCATCTGCAGGGTCCACTGCAGTCGTGCCGGCACCCACAACATCTGAGCCATGCCCCCCAGAAGTGCCGGCACACACCATGTCAGACACCTCCACTGCAGTTGTCAGTGGCTCTCCAGCACCCACCACCCCTTCCCTGCTTCCTCCTGGTGAGCCCTGATCCTGTCCCTGCGGTGCATGGCCTACCCCCCCGGTTGCCCCTCCTAGTGGATTGTCCCTGGTTTTGTGCAGGCATGTGTAGGGTGGCATCTGCCACTGTCACCCACATGTGACTTTGTTGATGGACTGGCCATTGGCCTTTGTTTATTTTCTACTGGACTTCTACTTTTAATGCCACATATGCTGAATAAAGCAACTTTCTGTTCTCTAGTGCTTTTGCTTCTGATGTACATGATGTTGATGATGCTAACCATGCCCTTGCTGCAGTGATGGTGATATTTGGTCTCATGATAATGAAGTGTTACTGTGCAGGAACCCATGTGGTCCAGGGGAATGTGTCCTATCCTGTGGTGTATCCATGTCATCCATAGCAGCATCTGAGGGTGTCATGTGTTCAGTATTTGGCAATGGGATTCCCTACTCAGATTGCCTATTTCACATCTGTGGCTTCCACCCCTGCACATCTGTTGTGCCTGCCATTGTTCAATTCGTCTACTTCCCTGACCGTGTGGCCATCTCCAGTGGACATGCAGGTTTGGGCATCAATGGGGAAGGACTCATCTGTGTTGTCAGTGCAACATTGCTATACAAGTGTGTTGGATCTGTGCTGATGATTCCGTTGGCACTTCCATGACCAGGCTGATGTTACGGGAGCCCTCATTTGGTGCTAATTGTTGATTGTGTGACCAAGTGCTCAGCTGACATGATGGGGCCCTACTGAGGCAACATATGGCACAGCTTTCCTCACGCAGGAGTGGAGTCCCCTCATGGCAGTGTGTACTCCTGTGACATTGCCTGCGCCCAAGGTGTGTGTTGTATGTGCATGTCTGTGTGTTCACTTCCGTTTAGCTGTGCATGCTGTGATCCCTAGTGTTGTACCTGTTTGTGATGCTAGCTGAGTTGACCTATGTTCCCCCAAAGTCTTCGCCCTGGGTTCTCTGTGATGTGGGTGCATGGCACATTACTGGTCATCAGGGTGTCACCCATAGGTGTGTTTGCTGTCAGGGCTGAGTTTGTGTGCAGACGCAGATGGGTCACAGTCAGGTTTCCCCTTGGCACTTGTTGTTTGCCCCTGTCATGTGATTTCCAGTTTGTGTTATCTTTCAGTGATTGTGACACGTTGTGTGTCTGACTGCTGGCACTCCTCAGGGTCCGGGCTGCAATGTTGGTTGTTGTCTATGTGTGTTCTTTGTGGGTGACCTTGGCTTCTTCATTGGTGTGTGACTGTGGCTGGGATCCCATTGGTTGGTGTGGTATTGCCGTCATGTCCATGTACAGCGTAGTGTGCAGTGTGTCAGACATTCAGGAGTCTTGTTGAGTGTCCATGTGTGATGTGTTTCTGCACCTTGGTTCCCACCCACCACACTGGAATAGTCATGGGTGCATGTGCAATGTCACCAGTGCATGTGTGCTTCACTGCTGCACATTGTTGGAGGTCGAGGGGTGTGGTGTTGAGTGTGTGTAGATGAGAGTTGTTGCCCGGCTAGGCCCCTGCCTCCATGTTGGCCTTGGCTTACTGGCCATGCTGTTTGATTTGTGCTTGTGTAGGTGTGATGGTAGTTAGTTGCTCAGGACACATGACTGTGGTTCACAGTGTGAACCACATTTAGCTTTGTCATCACAGTGGGATTGTAATGCAGCCCAGGGTCACCACATTGTGGGGGCCCTGGGGGTGGTGCTGTGGTGTGTCTGTGTCTTGCTGTGTCAGTTGCTGTCCCTACGTGCCTGTGTGACATGTGTGATTTGTGCTCCCTCTCATCTGACAATGCCTGCTTGCCCACATAGGGGATTTGGATCCATGAGTTACCTTTGTGTGGCACTGTATGCACATCTGTATGATTGGTATTCAGGTCTCCTCATGTGTTGTGTGGTTGCCTGGGGACACTGGCACCCCCCCTTCACCTGTTGTGTATGATGTGCAGTGTGGGTCTGCCTGTTTGTGTTTGTGCATCTGCACCACTGCATTGGCATATCTTGGGTGTGCCATTGGCTGTATGTAGTTTGGTGGGTTTCCCCTGCTGTCCCTGGGACTCCTAGGTCATCGGTCAGCACAATGATCATGGTTTGTGTGTCCCATTGCTGCCATGGTATGGTATCTGTTCACCTCACATCTGCAGTCTCCACAGGGTATCTGCATGTGTGTGCCCATTGGTGCAAATATGTGGGTCTGCATTCTGATGGTCACTTCTGTCATTGTTTCATTGATGATTGTTGACGGTGTCAGCCCCCATGGGTGTTGTTTGTCTGCACATGGCCAAAGGTATGTCTTATTTGCACTGCAGTATTTGGCTCCCCCAATTTATGTTGCAATGGGACACATACACTACTTTGCCACTGATGTGTTTGTTGTTCTGTGACCAGGAATCATCCATGCAGTTTGGCAGTTGCACCTCTTTCTTTGTCAACACTTACCTTTTGGTCACTGTGATGATGGGGGTTTGGACCCCATTGCCACAATGTTCAAAGTGTGCTTCAGCTATGGACCCCACACTTACCTTTTGGTCACTGTGATGATGGGGGTTTGGACCCCATTGCCACAATGTTCAAAGTGTGCTTCAGCTATGGACCCCACACTTACATTTTGGTCACTGTGATGATGGGGGTTTGGACACCATTGCCACAATGTTCAAAGTGTGCTTCAGCTATGGACCCCACACTTACCTTTTGGTCACTGTGATGATGGGGGTTTGGACCCCATTGCCACAATGTTCAAAGTGTGCTTCAGCTATGGACCCCACACTTACATTTTGGTCACTGTGATGATGGGGGTTTGGACCCCATTGCCACAATGTTCAAAGTGTGCTTCAGCTATGGACCCCACACTTACATTTTGGTCACTGTGATGATGGGGGTTTGGACCCCATTGCCACAATGTTCAAAGTGGGCTTCAGCTATGGACCCCACACTTACATTTTGGTCACTGTGATGATGGGGGTTTGGACACCATTGCCACAATGTTCAAAGTGTGCTTCAGCTATGGACCCCACACTTACATTTTGGTCACTGTGATGATGGGGGTTTGGACCCCATTGCCACAATGGTCATGGCCTGCTTGCATTGTGGGTGCCACACACATATATGTGTGGCACATGTGCTAGGGGGTCACATTGTATGTTCAAAGTCATGTTCGGTGTTGTAGGCATTTGACACAGTATACACACGCTTGTCATGGTGTTGGGGGGATGTCTTCTTCTTGCATTCCCTAGGTTGTGCTGTGTTGGTTGTGTCATGCATTGTCCATCCTATGAGTGGGGGTGGTAGTAGTGGTAGGCATCCAGCCCACACTGGCTAAGGGTGGTGGTAGGCATCCAGCCCCCCCTGGGTGAGGTTGGTAGTAGTGGTAGGCATCCAGCCCCCCCTGGGTGAGGGTGGTAGTAGTGGTAGGCATCCAGCCCCCCTGGGTAAGGGTGGTGGTAGGCATCCGGCCCCCCCTGGGTGAGGGTGGTGGTAGGCATCCAGCCCCCCCTGGGTGAGGGTGGTAGTGGTGGTAGGCATCCAGCCCCCCTGGGTGAGGGTGGTAGTAGTGGTAGGCATCCAGCCCCCCTGGGTGAGGGTGGTAGTAGTGGTAGGCATCCAGCCCCCCTGGGTGAGGGTGGTAGTAGTGGTAGGCATCCAGCCCCCCTGGCTAAGGGTGGTGGTAGGCATCCAGCCCCCCTGGGTGAGGGTGGTAGTAGTGGTAGGCATCCAGCCCCCCCTGGGTGAGGGTGGTAGTAGTGGTAGGCATCCAGCCCCCCCTGGCTAAGGGTGGTGGTAGGCATCCAGCCCCCCCTGGCTAAGGGTGGTAGTAGTGGTAGGCATCCAGCCCCCCCTGGCTAAGGGTGGTAGTAGTGGTAGGCATCCAGCCCCCCCTGGCTAAGGGTGGTAGTAGTGGTAGGCATCCAGCCCCCCCTGGCTAAGGGTGGTGATAGGCATCCAGCCCCCCCTGGGTGAGGGTGGTAGTAGTGGTAGGCATCCAGCCCCCCCTGGGTGAGGGTGGTAGTAGTGGTAGGCATCCAGCCCCCCCTGGCTACCAGCCCCCCCTGGCTAAGGGTGGTAGTAGTGGTAGGCATCCAGCCCCCCCTGGCTAAGGGTGGTAGTAGTGGTAGGCATCCAGCACACCCTGGCTAAGGGTGGTGGTAGGCATCCAGCCCCCCCTGGGTGAGGGTGGTAGTAGTGGTAGGCATCCAGCCCCCTGGGTGAGGGTGGTAGTAGTGGTAGGCATCCAGCCCACCCTGGCTAAGGGTGGTAGTAGTGGTAGGCATCCAGCCCCCCTGGCTAAGGGTGGTAGTAGTGGTAGGCATCCAGCCCCCTGGCTAAGGGTGGTAGTAGTGGTAGGCATCCAGCACACCCTGGCTAAGGGTGGTGGTAGGCATCCAGCCCCCTGGGTGAGGGTGGTAGTAGTGGTAGGCATCCAGCCCCCTGGGTGAGGGTGGTAGTAGTGGTAGGCATCCAGCCCCCCTGGGTGAGGGTGGTAGTAGTGGTAGGCATCCAGCCCACCCTGGCTAAGGGTGGTGGTAGGCATCCAGCCCCCCTGGGTGAGGGTGGTAGTAGTGGTAGGCATCCAGCCCCCCTGGGTGAGGGTGGTAGTAGTGGTAGGCATCCTGCCCCCTGGGTAGGGGTGGTGGTGCGCATTCAGGCCCCTGTGTGCATATGTGGCATTGGTGATGGGCATCCCGCCCCTATGGTGCTGCTGTTGCAAGTATATTCTGCACCCCTCTGTGTGTGTGTGATGTGTCGTGTACGTGTTGTATGTGTTTTGTGGTTGGTGTCTGGCTTACCTTCTGCGCCGTACGCGTCCGTGCCTGTTCCGGTAGTAAATGTAGAATATTGGTATGATCGGGACGAAGGGATTCATGGTTGGTTCGTGTCGTTCGTCCTTCTCGTTGCTTCGCGTCGTCCTCGTCGCTTCGCGTCGTCCTCGTCGCTTCACCTCGTCCTCGTCGCTGGCGTGTTCGTCTCGGAGCCGTGGATCGTGTTGTGGCGCGAATCGGAGCTTATGTGCGCCTCTCCCGGATGCTTTGACGTGCCGTGCGTAGCGACGGGTTCGGCGCGTACGGAAAGCGCATCGTACTCGTTCGGCCGGACGGAGCTGCATATTTCCTTCCGTGCGACTCGATTCGGCGTTTCCGGATTCGCCTCGGTCGGGGATCAGGACCTGGTTTGGGTGAGTACGGCTCGGCCGGATTCTTTGCTGTTGTGCGCATCGTACTTACTCGTTCGGTGTGCTGTACGGATCGGTCGGGAAACAGGCTTTCGCATGGCTTTTTTCCCGACCGAATGCTATTGGGTGCGCCTCCGACCGAGATCGGAATCGGCCCCTATGTATAACCTCTCAATGGATAAGCCCTGATTCTCCCACATTTATCAATTGGCGCACTCGATTACTAGCAGTATATAATATGGAAATCGCTGTCTATATGTTGAGAGGTCGAAGGAGGCGGGAAATGGGGCGGAAAATCTGGGCCCCAATTACTAGATGGCTGGAGTAAAATAAATTGCAAACAGGGTGGGCTCCACAAAAGAGCGCTCCTTCTTTCCCTCTGGTCCCCATTCTCACAACCGCAATGTTCCTTTTCATTATCTTCTTTATTCCTTTCTTTCTCTTCTGTTTTGGCCCTTCTCTTTATATCCCCTTGTTCCCTTTTTACTTTTCTTCCTCTTTTTTTTTTTTTTTTTTGGGTCCCTTTTTTTTTCTTTGTATAACTTATTATGTTGTATGAAATATGTGAGAAGAAATTAGAAAATGGAATTGTACTATGTGTAAAATATCAGCCAGGACAACGCTGTATAAACATGCATAAAATCAATAGAAATATATTTAAAAAAAAGCAGGAAGCTCGATCTCCTGAACTGTCCCTACTTCGGGAGGAACTACTACTATTGGGGGTGGTTGCGGCTGTTGTTGCCCACTTATCTGAGTTTCCTTCATTGATTGGGTATTACTTTGTGATAACGATAAGTCAATTTCAACATCACTGCTCGTCGGCGTTGTTGTGATTAAACTGGCTGCCTCTGCGACAGACATGGGCTTGGGCCTAGGTTGGTGAGGTGGGTCAACTGATGCGGGGGTGCTGCTCCCAGTTTGCTCTCCACACACCGTTGCTGCAGGCGCAATTTTTGGTTTCCCAAAAAGGTCTTGGGCGACTTACTGGTGGTGGTAAGTGGCAGTGCCTTCTTCTCACTGGCAACTTTGACTTTCTTGGTACTGGTACCTTTCTTTTCGGCCATCTTGAAGATGTCAGTTAGCATGCAGCTGCACATGTCTTAGATTCACAAGTTGAAGAGATGTCTGTGGTCACACGTCACATGACGTCGTGCGCAGGGCGCAGGCCTTCTGTCTGTCATTACAATGGGTGATGTTGTCTCCTCCTCTTTTGTGCACCTAAAAGCAAAGAAGCAAGAAGAACATCAATGAAACGTGGCATTGTTGTGGGTCAAATACTAGTACAAACAAATATAATATAATTTAGTGTGTGTGGTCACACTTGTTAGTGTTATTACCTCAGTTATTAAACCAATTAACAATACAGTGTAACCATTTGTGAGACTTTGACAACAAGGGCTTTCATAGTGTACTGTACAGTACACTCAGGAAGGGTAGGAAAGAAGAAGAACAACAAAAATACAAATGTAACGGTTTGGCATTGTGCATCACGTGGGATGCAGCACTCAGGGAGCTGCAGCTGACAAATGACAATGGAAGCAATAAGCCAAGGGGAACAAAAGGAAGACAGCCATGCAGGCCTATATGGCAAAAGCACACTGACTGCCTTCCCAAAATGGCCGCCAGCCACATGGTCACAACAACAACAAGCAGGAGGCCTGGTAAACAATGAACTCAAGCAGGCCTATATGGACACAGACTTTACACAATAGCCCCTGGCCACCTGGGGAGGCTCTGCCAAGGGAAATGATGGCCTTCTATTACAAACACACTCACACACTGGCCAGACAAAGGAGGCATGCTAAACAACACATCCCTAATGCAACAATGCTAAAAATGAAAATCCACACGGCTTAAAAATGTTTGCAAGTTACAACCACACACATCCAACAAAGGCATTAAATTTAACACACATGAAAAAAAAGGTGAAATACCACTAAAAAAACAATTTGTATTTTTAATCCAATGCTATCCATGGACAAAATGATGTTTAAATTCAACAGACACCACAGAAACAGTTGTTTCATGCACCCATGAGTAGCACTGGGCCTATCGGTTGGAAAACCTATTGGCAGACTAGGCCACATAGTGACTCAATTCAAATCAATATTGTAAATTTATTTAAAAAAACATGGAGAAAATGTAGTGAACTGTGGTACATTTTTGCTGAATAAAAGAAAAAAAAATTGCATCCAAAACAACAACCAGCAAGAAGACATGGCAGGCCTATGGCAGCAGCACACTGACTGCCTTCACAAACTGGCCGCCAGCCACATGGCCAGGCCACAACAACAAGCAATAAGCCTACAAAGGGAAGGCAAATGATGGCCTACTATTACAAACACACTCACACACTGGCCAGACAAAGGAGGCATGCTAAACAACACATCTCTAATGCAACAATGCAAAAAACAAACATCCACAGGGCTAAAAAGGTTTGCAAGCTACAACCACACACATCCAACAAAGGCATTTATTTAACACACATGAAAACAAGCATTTGCAATGCAATCGGTCTCGCCTTTGGGACCTTATATATATATTTAGCTATGCAGCACATTAGCCTGGTTGCTGAAACATCTACTGTTCTTTAACAGGCATTGACACTGACAAATGGCTGCATTGCTGGTGTTGTAAGACTGGCCCATGGTCTATGACTGCGTTGCTGATGATGCAAGAGTTACCTATGCTTTATGGCTGACATGCTGGATCCTGAAGTAGTAACCCTTGAAGTATGGCAGCATTGCTGGTGTTCCTCTTTCCTGCTTTGAAGCTTGAAACTTAATGGAAACAAAACAGAGGTACTCCTGTTTAGAAAGGCTGACTCTATTTGGAACTGCACTTGGTGGCTGAACACTTTGGATTTGGTTCTGAGCCCCAATAAAGCAAATAAGAATGTATGGCCCGATTCACAAAGGTAAACTTACACTTTTGTGTAAGTTTACGATTTTTTTCAATTCACAAAGCAATCTTTGCCAATCTTTTTATGTGTGGCATCTCTGCCACGAGTGAGGAGACATTGCAGTCATAAAAATACTACACGTAAAATTGCTCTGTGAATTGCAAAAAATTGTCAACTTACACAAAAGTGTAGGTTTACCTTTGTGAACCAGGCCCTGGGGATTTTTGGTTGATAAGTACATTTCTATGAAAGATCCAGCAAATGCAGTGTGTGGGAGCTGCCTTGGAATCATGTGGTCAATTTGCAGGATTTTCAGTGAAATTCCTATCCGTCAATGTAAAATCATAATTCGGGCATTTACTACAAGTCCGCTTGATTATGAGAATGCCCACCATGCCGAAATGTCTGATTATCTCCTCGCACACGACTGCAAATTATTCAAATTGTAGCTGCTTGTATGATTTGTAATTTTTCCAACAGAGCTTCTGTAAGTACACTTAAGCCTTAAGTCCCTTCACTGGCTTCCTGTACATAAGAGAGGTATTTTTACATTGCTCTGCCATGTGCACTGGGCAGGGCCGGACTGGTGGCAGCAGGGATCGGGCGGTTCCCCAGGAGGCAGGATTGGAGCAGTGGGGGCTCCAGTAACAAAAGCAGTAGTGCTGGGGTCCGGTTTTGTTTAGCTGCAGTGCTTCACGGGGGGCGGTCTTACTAACTTGTCAGGGCTGCTTTGGGCTCCCAGCCCGGCCCTGGCACCGGGAGGTTTACAATACAGGTGCCAATATCTTAAGGAGTAAAGTCTGTTTTTACTGTCCCTCTAGAGCGCTCAGGTTGTCCAATCAGGCCGCCATTGTCTTGAGATGTATCTTGAATACCAGAACTGGCGGACGATCCTTTACCTATTTGGCAGCCATCCACTGAAATGTCCTTCCATTAAAACTGCGTTTGGCGCACAAACTTACGTATTTCAGAACTCACTGAGAACATGGCTGTTCTCTGGCTAGCGGTGTGATCTTCTTCACATGTTCTGCCCGTTCCCTACTTTTGTTTAGTTTGGTGCTGTCTTGGTCTTAATTTTGTCTAGAGCTTTGATATCCGTTTGGGGATGAGTGTGAGCTTTAGAAATATTCTAAATAAATTAAAAAAATATTCATAAGAATAGTGTAAGTGTTACATAAAACACAACATGACACGCCATTTCACCACATGAAGATGGTGCCCTTGGGCATCAAGGCTGCATACAGGAATATAGCTCAGTGGGTTGAGCACATGCCGCAGAGTCGGCGAGTAACCTGCAGCTCTTAAATTACAATCCTGGCAGGACTAACCAAGCATTTCATCCTTTACTGGTGAAGAAATGTAGTGAGTATTTATGGCGTCCATTATTACAGTGTCAACTGAGGTATGTCATCATAAAAGGCTTTATTAAAATAACCACGTGCAAGAGTGGTTTTTTCATTAACATCAGAGGTCTGAAAGGGCTGTCAGCATTGCCCGCATTTGAACTTGTGACCTCCGGGTCACTGACACATATCAGGAACAAGCATGTAACTCACTGAGCCACTTTGCTGACCAATAGCCAATGTTGTATTACCGTTCTTGCGGTTGCCGTCACAAGGAGTAGGCGGATTGTGAGCCAAGCAGCTGCCAGCAGGAACAATTCATAACAGATGTAAATAGCTTGAAAATACTCCAGGGGTCAACAATTCACATATGATGTTTTGGAGAGAGAAAGGAAGAAAAGAGGAGTCTGCGCTTTTTAGTGTCTAAGGAAGCTTACTTGGTTAATGCACCTGCAGCAGAAATCTGCGCGGCATGAATTTTCTTTTTAGAATGGGAAATGCACCTGAAATCCTACCACTTATTCTCAATTCAATAACCTCAAAAGGATGATAGGGTAAGCCTGTCCGAGCAAGGCTAGAGCGGCATGCTTAAACACCACGCCAAACTTTAAACTGTGAGTTCAGTATGAGTCTGGAGCTGGCTTGGTACGTTTAATTGAACTACGCATTTAGATGTTGTACAGCTCAAAAATGTGGAAGTCTATGTGACGTAGTCTCCCACCTGCTGACGTTGTTTATGCAGTGGCTCTGGTGGGTGAAAGTTAATTTCTATGACTTAGTTTCTGACTGACCCACGCATCGGGGGTGCTGGCGAGAGTTTTCACCGTTTGCCGCCCCCGCATCAAACGCATTGAGGAGCGGGGGGGAATGCTGTAATTGTGCCCTCTGGCCCCCTAGCTACGTCACTGCATCTAGATTTTCAAAGTAACCACTGGTTATGTAAATCACTTTCGGTGAGATTGACTGCACGTAAATATATCTTATGCAGATATAGTGAACATCAGTCATAGGTCCAGCCTTCTGGACCTATGTTGGACATCCCTCCTCCACGTCATCAGAGACACTACATTCCAATCCAACCTTTCCTTCTAGAACCCCCTCTGGGATTGCTCTTTATATATTTGCTTCAATTTGGGTACCTAGGACTGCATCTTCTAAAATACAGAATTCTAAAAGAACAAGGTAGCCCTGATAATACAGAGTTATGACCAGCAGGTGTCACCGTGAGGTCACGAGTGCAAAACCAGTCTCTACTCAGATATTTACCCCTATATATGTGAAAAAGTGAGTAGAATTAGTGTGAATAATGGCAAAACCTTTCATATCGCTTAGAAACGCTAAGACGGTGATATGAAGTTCTCTGTAAAAACAATGCTCTGTTATTATTATTACTCGGTTAAGTGTAGTGCATATGTGTCCTGGCAGCTGATGTGCGTTATTGGTTAACCTGTTGACTTTAATGAAATCAAGAGACCTGAGCTGTTCTAATCTTGCTTTCACCACTTAAACACGCTGAGTGATCTTGGGCAAATCGCTTTATTACCCGTTTTCTTTATTCCTCATTTGGAAATAACAGGATTTTTTTAATAGTAAGAAGTTCAATCCATCAGTTTGGAGTAGTTGCATATGGATAGTCCACAAGTTTTAGCGCCAACCTCCCTCCCTAACACAAAAAAATATGCTGGGGAGACCTTATCATGTAGACGCGCAGCCCTGTTCTTTCTGGGCCACTGGGGGTCATCTTGGGCAGTGCACAACAATCTCCCTGAAGATGTGTTTCCCCCCAAAGTACAACAGAGTTTAAGTGGCTGATATGGCTCCATGGTATGCATTTATGTCTCTGGTGTCGAGCGCGCTACAAACCCAACCGCCTCAAGGCGCTTTGCACGAGTTTGCTTTCACTCAGATACGAACTGAGAATAGTGCATGCTCTTTGTCTCTGGCGCTTTATGTGTTTGCATACAGGGCTCGCTGCCGATGTCTAGCGTCGCGTTGCAATCTAAGAAATAGCTGGGTTCTCTTCTCATCCTGATTGTACTCATCTTATCGACTCCTAAAAGAGGGAAGGCTCATCCAGCACACCAGAATTACCACAGGTGGCCTTTAGGTAGCTCATACATCGCTGTCAAGTGATCTCATGCCTCGAGGGTGGCGTGCAGCAGTCTCAGTTTTTCAGCCAGCAGAACTTACTCACCTATGTGATAAGTGAAACGGGACGTCCCAGCATGTTTAGCACTGATGCGTGAAAAAACAAGCATTTGCAATGCAATAGGACTCGCATTTACGCGAGACCTATTGCATTGCATCACGGACAACGGGAGAGGGGAGGAAGCATGGACAATGGGAGTGCGGGCAGGGGGCACGGACAAAGTAGTGCTCACAGTCTAAATAACACGTAGGTAGCGTGTAACATTTGAAGTAAAGGGGCCAGTAGCCATGGGAGGGTACAAATGACGACATGGCCATAATAAGGAGGGACTAACAAGCCTCATAATTAATCAGAAGGCAGCATTTACGAAAGACAATGACATGAGCCAATTAAAAACATGGGTGGAGAGAGGGCGGAGCTTCCACTGCATACTCCATTACTGCATGCCTCGCAGAGCGAGCAGCACATGCGCGCTGCCGATATAGGCTCGATCTAAAAAGGTGAAATACCACAAAAAACTAATTTTGTATTTTCAATCCAATGTCATCCTTGGCCAAAATGATGTTTAAATTCAACAGACACCACAGAAACAGTTGTTTCATGCACCTATGAGTAGCTCTGGGCCTGTTGGTTGGAAAACCCATTGGCAGACTAGGCCACATAGTGAATCAATTCAAATCAATATTGCAGATTTATTAAAAGCATGGAGAAAATGTAGTGAACTGTGCTACATTTTTGCTGAAAAAAAGAAGAAAAAATTGCATGCAAAACAACAACCAGCAAGAAGACATGGCCACCACAAAGAAGGCATGCAGGTCTATGGCAGAAGCACACTGACTGCCTTCACAAAATGGCTGCCAGTCACATGGCCAGGCCACCACAAGAAGCAATTAGCCTACAAAGGGAAGACAATGCAGGCCTATGGCAAAAGCACACTGACTGCCTTCACAAAATGGCTGCCAGTCACATGGCCAGGCCACCACAAGAAGCAATTATCCTACAAAGGGAAAAGAATGCAGGCCTATGGCAAAAGCACACTGGCTGCCTTTAAAGAATGGCCGCCAGCCACATGGCCAGGCCATCCCAACAAGAATCAATATGTCAAGAGGAACAAAGGGAAGACATGCAGGCCTACGGCAAAAGCACAGTAACTGCCTCCACAAAATGGTTCGCCAACCACATGGTCACAACAACAAGCAGGAGGCCTGGAAAACAATGAACTCAAGCAGGCCTATATGGACACAGACTTTACACAATGGCTTCTGGCCACATGGGAAGCCTCAGCCAAGGCAAATGATGGCCTACTATTAGAAACACACTCACACACTGGCCAGACAAAGGAGGCATGCTAAACAGCACATATCTAATGCAACAATGCCAAAAACGAAAATCCACACGGCTAAAAAAGTTTGCAAGTTACAACCACACACATCCATCAAAGCCATTAAATTTAACACAAATGAAAAAAAGGTGAAATACCACAAAAAAACACAATTTGTATTGTTAATCCAATGATATCCATGGCCAAAATGTTGTTTAAATTCAACAGACACCACAGAAACAGTTGTTTCATGCACCCATGAGTAGCACTGGGTCTATTGGGTGGAAGACCCATTGGCAGACTAGGCCACATAGTGAAGCAATTCAAATCAATATTGCAAATTTATTTAAAAAAACATGGAGAAAATGTAGTGAACTGTGCTACATTTTTGCTGAATAAAAGAAAAAAAAATTGCATGCAAAACAACAACCAGTAAGAAGACATGGGCACCACAAAGAAGGCATGCAGGCCTATGGCAGAAGCACACTGGCTGCCTTCACAAACTGGCCGCCAGCCACATGGCCAAGCCACAACAACAAGCAATAAGCCTACAAAGGAAAGACAATGCAGGCCTATGGCAAAAGCAAACTGGCTGCCTTCACAAAATGGCCGCCAGCCACATGGCCAGGCCACAACAACAAGCAATAAGCCTACAAAGGGAAGACAATGCAGGCCTATTGCAAAAGCACACTGGCTGCCTTCACAAAATGGCCACTAGCCACATGGCCACAACAACTGCAAGCAGGAGGCCTGGAAACAATGAAGTCAAGCAGGCCTATATTGTCACAGACTTTACAAAATGGCCCCTGGCCACATGGGGAGGCTTAGCCAAGGCAAATGATGGCCTACTATTACACATACACTTACACACTGGCCAGGCAAAGGAGGCATGCTAAACAACACATCTTTAATGCAACAATGCCAAAACCAAAAATCCACAGGGCTAAAAAGGTTTGCAAGCTACAACCACACACATCCAACAAAGGCATTTATTTAACACGCATGAAAAAAAGGTGAAATACCACAAAAAACACATTTTGTATTTGTAATCCAATGCCATCCTTGGCCAAAATGATGTTTAAATTCAGCAGACACCACAGAAACAGCTGTTTCATGCACCCATGAGTAGCTCTGGGCCTATTGGTTGGAAAACCCATTGGCAGACTAGGCCACATAGTGAATCAATTCAAATCAATATTGCAAATTTAATAAAAGCATGGAGAAAATGTAGTGAACTGTGCTACATTTTTGCTGAATAAAAAAAGAAAAAAATTGCATGCAAAACAACAACCAGCAAGAAGACATGTCCACCACAAAGAAGTCATGCAGGCCTATGGCAGAAGCACACTGGCTGCCTTCACAAACTGGCCGCCAGCCACATGGCCAGGCCACAACAACAAGCAATAAGCCTACAAAGGAAAGACAATGCAGGCCTATGGCAAAAGCACACTAACTGCCTTCACAAAATGGCCGCTAGTCACATGGCCAGGCCACCACAAGAAGCAATTATCCTACAAAGGGAAGAGAATGCAGGCCATATGGCAAAAGCACACTAACTGCCTCCACAAAATGGTCGCCAACCACATGGTTACAACAACAACAAGCAGGAGGCCTGGAAAACAATGAACTCAAGCAGGCCTATATGGACACAGACTTTACAAAATGGCCCCTGGCCACATGGGGAGGCTCAGCCAAGGTAAATGATGGCCTACTATTACAAACACACTCACACACTGGCCAATCAAAGGAGGCATGCTAAACAACACATATCTAATTCAACAATGCCAAAAACGAAAATCCACAGGGCTAAAAAGGTTTGCAAGTTACAACTACACACATCCAACAAAGGCATTTCATTTAATACACATGAAGAAAAAGGTGAAATACCACAAAAAACACATTTTGTATTTTTAATACAATGGCATCAATGGCCAAAATGATGTTTAAATTTAACAGACACCACAGAAATAGTTGTTTCATGCACCCATGAGTAGCTCTGGGTCTACTGGCTGAGAAAGGCTTAATTTTGGCAGACTACTGGGCTACATGGTGAATTAAATAAATATTGCAAATTGTTTTCAAAACATGGAGAAAAATGTAGTGAACTGTGGAACGTGTTTCCTTTATAAAAGAAGAAAAATTACTTACAAAGAAACAATTAGGCCCCAATAAAACTACATGCCACGCACCACAATAAATTGAGAAAAAACGATGAAAAGTAAAAATAATTCTAGGTGCCTGGCCCCAGTCAAACAAACAACACCAATTTTGGAACTTACTCGTGAAATCTCAAATTTAAAGCCCTCAAATCCAATGATATATTATGCAGCAAACACATAGGTGCCGATTCCGATCTCGGCCGGTAGGGCTCCGAATCGGATTCGGCTTTACCGGATCTGATTCGGAGCCCTGTTTCCCGACCGATTCGTACGTGCGTCCGGGCGAGCGAGTACGATGCGAAATCTCCGACCGACTCGTTCGCGAGACCCAACCGCACCGACCGACTCGTTCGCGAAAGCCGACCGCTCCGACCGACTCGCACGGACACGACTCGCACCGCGCAATGGAGACGTTCCCTGGCCGGGTAAGTACGATGCGCGCCTCGAGCAGTCCGACCGACTCGCGCCGTCCGGCTCAAAAGAGCAGTCAGAGCCGCACTTTGGGGGTCCGTGTCAGACCCCCCTGTACGCGTAGCCGCGCGAGTCGCACACAGGGGCGACCCATGGGTCCCCCCTACCTGTGCATGTACGGCGCGACCCGCTTCGACGCGTACCCGCTGTAGGGGGCGCCCTTGTTCGCCTCGCACCCATTGAGTCAATGGGAGCCCGCGTACGTGTTGTACGACCGGCTCCCATTGACTTCAATGGGAGTCCAACCGAATCGAGTCCGATAGCATGCGTACGCATCGTACTCGTTCGGTCGGACTGCTAGGGTCCGATTCGGTCAGAAATCTCTCTGGGTCCGGCTCGGTTGGAGAGATTTCTGGCCCGAATCGGAATCGGCCCCATAGAGTGATCCTTCCAGCTCCAAATCCAAATGAAAAGTGACCAGGAGATCGTGTTAGAATTGAAATGCATTAGTACCATATAACTCGCATTTTATTCGATGCTGTGTTAGCATTTATGTAGCTAATTCATTATTAGTTCTCTCTATATGCATACGTAATCAGAAAGTGCAGACGTTATGTTAGTTATGTTGACATCTGTGCCACCAATTTAGCTCTCGAAGACGCCATTTTGTATTATAATCGAAACTGTTACTTGATCATTTACGAGAAATGGCTCTTGCTGAGTTTCGTTTCTTCAATGTTGAATCTTGCTCATTAACGCATGCCTTTTCTATTACATGAAGGCCTTCTCCCACTTGTCTAGTAGGGAGGATAAGCCAGACGACCTTGGGCAGTAGATAGCTTGTGCCAGGCTGCAGAAACTTGTGCTCTGTACCCCCATTGTATTACAACAGCTACCAGTATTTTTCCATAGTAGGCGGGTCTTTGTGGGCTCCGCAACCTACATAAAGTAACTGTATGTTTGCTAGAGTCAGTCCCTCATCAGCCATCATAGGAGGCTGGACAGACTGGACTCCACTGCAGTGTACTTTGTGAATAAACTAGTTTGCTTGTGTTTTTTACTGCGTCATCGACTCTTCATTGAATGGAAGGCTAGAGGAGGTCGAGAGTGACCCGGGTGCCCCTAATCGGGTCACTTCCTTCAGTTGGCGCCCGAACAGGGACTCCACCAGGTGGCCCATCCCGCCCTTAGTCGGGCTGTGGGGTCGGGGTTGCGTCTGGTCGGATCGGGGATCCCCATATGATAGAGCCTGGTTCTCACGGCTGCCCCGCCTGTCTGATCGGGCGGGTCCTCGTCTAGTGGTCATCTTGGCTGGGGTCCTGAGAAGGCAAAACCCTTGGATCTGACCGTTTGGTCTGAAGAGTCGGCAGTGGAGAATAATATTGTTGAGGTGAGCATATTGTGATCTCTGGTAAGAGCGGCGCCATCTTGATTAACTTGGTGGGTCTGTGGGCTCTTGTGATACGGAGCGTTTGTGAACGTTCCGCCAGGCCACTAGTTGAATTTGGTTTAGTTTTGAAAAGGCCTGGGGCTAGAGCCTATCTTGTCTTGGTGCAGTCTGAGGACTGACTTGTCTTGGTGCAGTTTATGGACTGCTTTTGAGAGTTCTTTGTGTGTGTGTGTTTTTTTATTGCATGTGTGTGTGTTGATTGAGTGGATAGTGAATGTGTCTGATGCTAAGATGTCTTGTTGGAGTAAAATGTGGTGCTTTGGGTGTCGCTGTTGCTCTGCTGAGCATCGACTGGAGGAACGGCAGCCTGCGCCTCCAGAAGGCACTCCAAATTTTGGGATGTATGTGAAGCATGGTATTGGCCCCATTATGTTTCGTACATTGTGGCACAAATATACAAGGGACAATGCTGAGCTTCAGTGGCCACTGGATGAGACTTTTGATGAACAAAAATGTAATTATTTACAGGACAAATTATTTGCTAGAAGAAGTAGACAGTCGATGTTTGATACTTTGCAGGTATGGCAGAAGGAAGCTAAACAGAGGCCTATACGGGCCGAGAAGGCGTCTAGGAAGAAGGCAATGCAGACAGTGGTGCAGAAAGCTGTAGCTTATGATAAAGAACAAACAGAGAAAGGTATTGAGTGTGCCGATAGGAAGTTTCGATTACAATGTAATAAGTCTTATGTAATTCGAGAGGATGAGGATCCTTTTGTGGAGGATCTGTTGAAAACTCGTCCCCACCTCCTTATGCCCCACAGAGAATATATCCTGTTGTTCCGTCCTCTCAGTCTTCCGTTGCTTCTCTGCTCTCTTCTGGTCTTCCTGTGGACTCAGCAGCCTCGGCTCCAGCCCTGTCCATTTCCCCTCCGGTTCTACAAGCTGCGAGTGTGGTGACTGCAAGCACCCCGCAGCATCTGCTATTTCTGCTCCTGTTTCTCCTAATTCTCTTACTCCTACCACACAGTCATTGTTGACACTGTCCCCTATGTCTGTATCTTTTGTGTCTTCCCCAAGTCTTTCATCTGCAGAGTTGAGTAGTGTTGAGACACCAGTGCAAGGGTCGGATGGAGGGAATTGGGCGGAGGTACGGGAGAGAATGGAGCAGATATTGACTCGATCTAATGTAGGTGAAGAGGAGAAAAGGATGGTTGCAAATCAGGCAGCACAGTGGGCCCGGAATCCTATTTATAATGTGGAAGATATATGGAGTGTGATGAAAGATTTTGATCCGTTTGTACAGCAGCATGCCCTTCAGCTTATGTCGTCTACATTGATTAGTTTGTGGGAACAGTGTATTGGAGGCCCAGCCCCTCAAATTATTTATGACATTCGAGATCTTGTATATTCAGCTGGGATGGCCCCTGTAGATGTTCTTGGCAATGTTGGGACGCTACTCATTAATGGAGAAAGATTACATCATCGTACTCCGACTAGTGTGTCCCAATTTCCAATGAGGGAGGTACACCCTATTTTTCATCCCGAGATCCCAGAGCAGCGGAATCAAAGAAATTAGGTGGTCCAACAGCGGGTGGCGGCTCATTTTCAGGAACAGTGAGTTTATACCCCGTGGAAAAGAAGTGAGGTATTAGCTCTTAAAAGTCAGTTACCGGATCCAAGGAAAAACCCTATGGCGTATTATAAAGAGTTAACAGAGGCTGCCTCATTGTCAGTTATGACCCTTGCAGATATAGAGATGTTTTTTGGGCTGGTGGTTCCGTTGGACATATGGAGGCAGGTGCATACGCAGGATCACAGGGTGGAATTGGGTGGCTCTTGGGATGAGATTAAGGCATGGGATAAGGAGGGAAAGCCCGGTGAGACACCTAGAGCTGAGATCCTGGCTTTGCCGAGTCGTATCATCACTTATATGCATTCTCTTATCCCACCCAGACGAGTGGATTGGGATAAGCTGACAGCTTGTCGTCAGAAGAAAGAGGAGAGTGTGTCTGATTTTTTTACTAGGTTTGAAGGGGTTTCCCTGGATTTTAGTGGACAGGATTTGTCAGTTGAAGGTGGTGTTCGTTTGTTTGTTAATAGGTTTGTCACAAATTTGCTTCCGGAGATTGCAGCTTGGTTGCAGGCTTCAGAGAGCACTTGGACTACCTCCTCCTTCGGTGATATTGAGTATGGTGCAGTACTATGAGCATCGAGAAAATGAGGAAAAGGATAAGGTGGACAAGAAAAGTAAGGATTTGAAAATGAGGGTGTTGCTGCAGCAAGTTGCAAGAGGGTCCGGAAGGGGACGGGGCATTGGTCCGGCTCAAAGGTCACAGGGTGCTGGTAGAGGTGGTGCACCCTCGGGCTGAATCAGTGTGCGTATTGTAAAAGGAGGGACACTGGCGAAGTGAGTGCCCAGATTTATTACAAAAACTTGCAGTTCCTAGTGGGCGAGGTTCGAGAGGAAGGGGCCGTTATGAGATTGGTTGGGATGAGGCTCAAGCAGATGCATCCTCAGGAGGTCGTTCTGATCAGAACTATTTTGTGTGTTTTTTATTGCATGTGTGTGTGTTGATTGAGTGGATAGTGAATGTGTCTGATGCTAAGATGTCTTGTTGGAGTAAAATGTGGTGCTTTGGGTGTCGCAGTTGCTCTGCTGAGCATCGACTGGAGGAACGGCAGCCTGCGCCTCCAGAAGGCACTCCAAATTTTGGGATGTATGTGAAGCATGGTATTGGCCCCATTATGTTTCTTACATTGTGGCACAAATATACAAGGGACAATGCTGAGCTTCAGTGGCCACTGGATGGTACTTTTGATGAACAAAAATGTAATTATTTACAGGACAAATTATTTGCTAGAAGAAGTAGACAGTCGATGTTTGATACTTTGCAGGTATGGCAGAAGGAAGCTAAACAGAGGCGTATACGGGCCGAGAAGGCGTCTAGGAAGAAGGCAATGCAGACAGTGGTGCAGAAAGCTGTAGCTTATGATAAAGAACAAACAGAGAAAGGTATTGAGTGTGCCGATAGGAAGTTTCGATTACAATGTAATAAGTCTTATGTAATTCGAGAGGATGAGGATCCTTTTGTGGAGGATCTGTTGAAAACTCGTCCCCACCTCCTTATGCCCCACAGAGAATATATCCTGTTGTTCCGTCCTCTCAGTCTTCCATTGCTTCTCTGCTCTCTTCTGGTCTTCCTGTGGGCTCAGCAGCCTCGGCTCCAGCCCTGTCCATTTCCCCTCCGGTTCTACAAGCTGCGAGTGTGGTGACTGCAAGCACCCCGCAGCATCTGCTATTTCTGCTCCTGTTTCTCCTAATTCTCTTACTCCTACCACACAGTTATTGTTGACACTGTCCCCTATGTCTGTATCTTTTGTGTCTTCCCAAGTCTTTCATCTGCAGTGTTGAGTAGTGTTGAGACACCAGTGCAAGGGTCGGATGGAGGGAATTGGGCGGCAGTACGGGAGAGAATGGAGCAGATATTGACTCGATCTAATGTAGGTGAAGAGGAGAAAAGGATGGTTGCAAATCAGGCAGCACAGTGGGCCCGGAATCCGATTTATAATGTGGAAGATATATGGAGTGTGATGAAAGATTTTGATCCGTTTGTACAGCAGCATGCCCTTCAGCATATGTCGTCTACATTGATTAGTTTGTGGGAACAGTGTATTGGAGGCACAGCCCCTCAAATTATTTATGACATTCGAGATCATGTATATTCAGCTGGGATGGCCCCTGTAGATGTTCTTGGCAATGTTGGGACGCTACTCATTAATGGAGAAAGATTACATCATCGTACTCCGACTAGTGTGTCCCAATTTCCAATGAGGGAGGTACACCCTATTTTTCATCCCGAGATCCCAGACAGCGGAATCAAAGAAATGAGGTGGTCCAACAGCGGGTGGCGGCTCATTTTCAGGAACAGTGAGTTTATACCCCGTGGAAAAGAAGTGAGGTATTAGCTCTTAAAAGTCAGTTACCGGATCCAAGGAAAAACCCTATGGCGTATTATAAAGAGTTAACAGAGGCTGCCTCATTGTCAGTTATGACCCTTGCAGATATAGAGATGTTTTTTGGGCTGGTGGTTCCGTTGGACATATGGAGGCAGGTGCATACGCAGGATCACAGGGTGGAATTGGGTGGCTCTTGGGATGAGATTAAGGCATGGGATAAGGAGGGAAAGCCCGGTGAGACACCTAGAGCTGAGATCCTGGCTTTGCCGAGTCGTATCATCACTTATATGCATTCTCTTATCCCACCCAGACGAGTGGATTGGGATAAGCTGACAGCTTGTCGTCAGAAGAAAGAGGAGAGTGTGTCTGATTTTTTTACTAGGTTTGAAGGGGTTTCCCTGGATTTTAGTGGACAGGATTTGTCAGTTGAAGGTGGTGTTCGTTTGTTTGTTAATAGGTTTGTCACAAATTTGCTTCCGGAGATTGCAGCTTGGTTGCAGGCTTCAGAGAGCACTTGGACTACCTCCTCCCCTTCGGTGATATTGAGTATGGTGCAGTACTATGAGCATCGAGAAAATGAGGAAAAGGATAAGGTGGACAAGAAAAGTAAGGATTTGAAAATGAGGGTGTTGCTGCAGCAAGTTGCAAGAGGGTCCGGAAGGGGACGGGGCATTGGTCCGGCTCAAAGGTCACAGGGTGCTGGTAGAGGTGGTGCACCCCTCGGGCTGAATCAGTGTGCGTATTGTAAAAAGGAGGGACACTGGCGAAGTGAGTGCCCAGATTTATTACAAAAACTTGCAGTTCCTAGTGGGCGAGGTTCGAGAGGAAGGGGCCGTTATGAGATTGGTTGGGATGAGGCTCAAGCAGATGCATCCTCAGGAGGTCGTTCTGATCAGAACTATTTTGTGTGTTTTTTTATTGCATGTGTGTGTGTTGATTGAGTGGATAGTGAATGTGTCTGATGCTAAGATGTCTTGTTGGAGTAAAATGTGGTGCTTTGGGTGTCGCAGTTGCTCTGCTGAGCATCGACTGGAGGAACGGCAGCCTGCGCCTCCAGAAGGCACTCCAAATTTTGGGATGTATGTGAAGCATGGTATTGGCCCCATTATGTTTCTTACATTGTGGCACAAATATACAAGGGACAATGCTGAGCTTCAGTGGCCACTGGATGGTACTTTTGATGAACAAAAATGTAATTATTTACAGGACAAATTATTTGCTAGAAGAAGTAGACAGTCGATGTTTGATACTTTGCAGGTATGGCAGAAGGAAGCTAAACAGAGGCGTATACGGGCCGAGAAGGCGTCTAGGAAGAAGGCAATGCAGACAGTGGTGCAGAAAGCTGTAGCTTATGATAAAGAACAAACAGAGAAAGGTATTGAGTGTGCCGATAGGAAGTTTCGATTACAATGTAATAAGTCTTATGTAATTCGAGAGGATGAGGATCCTTTTGTGGAGGATCTGTTGAAAACTCGTCCCCACCTCCTTATGCCCCACAGAGAATATATCCTGTTGTTCCGTCCTCTCAGTCTTCCATTGCTTCTCTGCTCTCTTCTGGTCTTCCTGTGGGCTCAGCAGCCTCGGCTCCAGCCCTGTCCATTTCCCCTCCGGTTCTACAAGCTGCGAGTGTGGTGACTGCAAGCACCCCGCAGCATCTGCTATTTCTGCTCCTGTTTCTCCTAATTCTCTTACTCCTACCACACAGTTATTGTTGACACTGTCCCCTATGTCTGTATCTTTTGTGTCTTCCCCAAGTCTTTCATCTGCAGTGTTGAGTAGTGTTGAGACACCAGTGCAAGGGTCGGATGGAGGGAATTGGGCGGCAGTACGGGAGAGAATGGAGCAGATATTGACTCGATCTAATGTAGGTGAAGAGGAGAAAAGGATGGTTGCAAATCAGGCAGCACAGTGGGCCCGGAATCCGATTTATAATGTGGAAGATATATGGAGTGTGATGAAAGATTTTGATCCGTTTGTACAGCAGCATGCCCTTCAGCATATGTCGTCTACATTGATTAGTTTGTGGGAACAGTGTATTGGAGGCACAGCCCCTCAAATTATTTATGACATTCGAGATCATGTATATTCAGCTGGGATGGCCCCTGTAGATGTTCTTGGCAATGTTGGGACGCTACTCATTAATGGAGAAAGATTACATCATCGTACTCCGACTAGTGTGTCCCAATTTCCAATGAGGGAGGTACACCCTATTTTTCATCCCGAGATCCCAGACAGCGGAATCAAAGAAATGAGGTGGTCCAACAGCGGGTGGCGGCTCATTTTCAGGAACAGTGAGTTTATACCCCGTGGAAAAGAAGTGAGGTATTAGCTCTTAAAAGTCAGTTACCGGATCCAAGGAAAAACCCTATGGCGTATTATAAAGAGTTAACAGAGGCTGCCTCATTGTCAGTTATGACCCTTGCAGATATAGAGATGTTTTTTGGGCTGGTGGTTCCGGTGGACATATGGAGGCAGGTGCATACGCAGGATCACAGGGTGGAATTGGGTGGCTCTTGGGATGAGATTAAGGCATGGGATAAGGAGGGAAAGCCCGGTGAGACACCTAGAGCTGAGATCCTGGCTTTGCCGAGTCGTATCATCACTTATATGCATTCTCTTATCCCACCCAGACGAGTGGATTGGGATAAGCTGACGGCTTTTCGTCAGAAGAAAGAGGAGAGTGTGTCTGATTTTTTTACTAGGTTTGAAGGGGTTTCCCTGGATTTTAGTGGACAGGATTTGTCAGTTGAAGGTGGTGTTCGTTTGTTTGTTAATAGGTTTGTCACAAATTTGCTTCCGGAGATTGCAGCTTGGTTGCAGGCTTCAGAGAGCACTTGGACTACCTCCTCCCCTTCGGTGATATTGAGTATGGCTCAGTACTATGAGCATCGAGAAAATGAGGAAAAGGATAAGGTGGACAAGAAAAGTAAGGATTTGAAAATGAGGGTGTTGCTGCAGCAAGTTGCAAGAGGGTCCGGAAGGGGACGGGGCATTGGTCCGGCTCAAAGGTCACAGGGTACTGGTAGAGGTGGTGCACCCCTCGGGCTGAATCAGTGTGCGTATTGTAAAAAGGAGGGACACTGGCGAAGTGAGTGCCCAGATTTATTACAAAAACTTGCAGTTCCTAGTGGGCGAGGTTCGAGAGGAAGGGGCCGTTATGAGATTGGTTGGGATGAGGCTCAAGCAGATACATCCTCAGGAGGTCGTTCTGATCAGAGCTATTTTGATGACCCCCGGGGTAGGCAGTACTATCATGATGATTATGATATGGGTGACGCTGCAGGGATGTCCTATGGTTAGGACTGCCAGGGACAGGGAAAGGGACCAGTCCAAATTCCTGTAAATCAGCGTGGTCCTTATGTCACAGCAGATTTGCATGGTTCAGCACAGAAGGTTTTGGTGGATACAGGTGCAATGAACAGCTCTGTTTCTCATTCGCTGGTCCCCGGGGCAGCCCTGTCTGGCCGTAATAATGTTTCGGAAGGGTTTTCAGGCGTACCGGTTGTGAGCCCCATTTCCAAACCTCTTGCTTTGACTGTTGGTCCTTTTACTGTGGACTCTCCATTTTTGTTAATGGCGAATTGTGGTGAAAATTTATGAGGATTGGATTTTTTAAAAAAGTTACATGCTACAATTTCTTGTTCTCCGGATGGTGTTTACATGACTATTGGACCTAATGTGGTTAGTGCAAAACAGTGTCTGGAAAAGGATGCCCCACTTCCTGTTGAATTCAAGGATGTGCCGTCCTCATTGTGGGCCACAGGGGATACGGATGTGGGGTTGTGACAGATACCACCAGTTTCCATAAAAGTCAAGGAGAATGCTGTGCTCCCTCATATTCCCCAGTATAAAATATCATAAGCTGGGGAACAGGCTTTGATGCAGATTATACAGGACCTGATCAAATCAGGGGTGGTTGAGGAGACAGTAGCGAATGTATGCAATAGCCCCATTCTTCCTATTCTTAATAAGGCACCCTTGGATTCCCCTGATGCACATCCTGATGTTTATCATTTTGTGATTGACCTCCGGGAAATTAATAAGATTGTAGTTCCTCAGTTCCCGGTGGTACCAGATATTACTGTTCTCTTGACAATGATTCCTTCCACAGCTAAGTTCTTTTCTGTGATTGATTTAAAAAATGTTTTTTTAGTATCCCTATTCATCCAGCCAGTAGGTATCTTTTTGGCTTCGCCTTGGCTGGTAGGAGTTTCCAATTCTGTTGAGCTCCTCAGGGGTACACAGCAAGTCCCAGTATTTATAGTCAAGTTTTGTAAAGTCAATTGGACTCTCTCTCTCTTCCCGCAGGTAATGTATTATTGCAGTACGTGGATGACATTTTGCTAGCCTCCGATACCGAGGAGGGTTGTTGGGAGGCTACGGTTAAATTATTGAAGCATTTGGCAAACAAAGTGCATAAAGTGTCCCTTTCTAAATTCTAATATTGTCAACAGCAGGTCACCTATTTAGGTCACCTGCTGTCGAAGGAGGGTCGGAGGCTAACACCTGAACGAGTTGATGCCATTGTTAAGATGCCTGTCCGTGTGACACAGAGGGATGTCCGTGGTTTCATAGGCATCACCTCGTATTGTCGACACTGGATTTCCGCTTATTCTTTATTAATACAGCTCTTGCTTCGCCTAACAACTAAAGATGTGCCTGAACCTTTGCCCTGGACGCATGAATGCCAGCATGCTTTTGAGCAATTAAAAGTTACGCTTAGCTCTGCACCTGTGTTTGGTACGCCTGATTATAAGAAGCCTTTCGTGCTGTATGTACACGAGACGGATGAGTGTGCGCTTTCGGTGTTAACACAAGCCTTTGGAGGTAAGCAGAGGCAGTGTGCTTATTTTTCTGCTACGCTTGACCCTTTCGCCAGAGCCTTCCCGAGTTGTTTAAGAGCTGCGGCAGCTTCGGCGGTCTCTATACACAGTCTGCAGGGCTTGTCCTCAATCATGATCTCACAGTAATGGTACCCCATGCTGTGGATGCACTTTTAAACAAGACAAAGACGCAGCACCTCACCAGTGCTCGTCTGACTGGTTATGAATTGACTTTATTTGCACTCCATATTACTATCAAAAGATATGCCATTCTGAACCCAGCCACGTTACTACCCCTCCCTTCGGAAGAAAAGGACCAAGATGATTGTTTGTTTTGTATGGAGGAAGAGAAGAAGGGATGGGTAGACTTGACTGACGTTCCCTTATCTGACCCGCAAGGGGAACTATATGTCGATGGTTCTTGTTTCAAATTATCAGATGGCACCACTACAGCGGCATATGCTATTACTACACTGCGCACTGTAGTTGAGACCTTACGCATTCCCTACCAATCTGCTCAAGCTGCAGAGTTGATAGCTCTTTTGCGAGCATGTGAATTAAGTGAAGGACTGTCAATATCTACACTGACAGCCAGTATGCCTTCAGGGTGGCCCATAATTCTGGACGCCTCTGGGCAGAGAGAGGATTCTTGACTTCACATGGTACTAAGATTCAGAATGGTCCGCTGATAGAAAGACTGTTGACAGCTTTGACCCTTCCCAAACGATTGGCAATAGTGAAGTGTAGTGCCCATAAAGCAATCACTTACGATGTAGGGAAAGGAAATGCCTTTGCAGATCAGACAGCAAAAGAGACAGCCAGATCAAAAATGACAAAAATGTTTGTGGCAGGACCTGCTAGATGGGTACCAGATGTTACCATGTTTGAAAATACACTGGACAGTGTCAGGGAAATACAGTCTGAGGCAACAGTTGAGGAGTTGGCAGTGTGGCAGGAAAGTACAGGGCGATTAGATGAGGATGGGTGCTGGACTGATAAAAGCGAGAAGCAGAGATGGATGTTACCTGATGCATATGTTTTCCCTGTAGTTACCATGGCACATGGTCCGGCTCATATTAGCGCAAGGGGAATTTGTAGGTTACTGGACCCTGTGTGGCAAAATGACAATATCCCAAAGGTTGCTGTGCATTTAGTGAAAAACTGCATGATTTGTATGAAGCACAATCCTGGAAAAGGTACCCCTACACCTTCGGGTAATTTTGCACCACCTTCTCTCCCTTTCGAGGTACTCCAGATGGATTACATAGAGATGCAGCGAGTAAATAATTTAAAATATGTGTTAGTGGTGGTTTGTGCATTTAGTAAATGGATTGAGGCTTACCCAACAAAAGAGAACACAGCCATGGCGACGGCGAAAGCTCTTATAAAGGAGTTCTTCCTGCGCTACGGTTTGCCCCGTTTGATTTGGAGTGACAATGGAAGCCACTTCAACGCCAAATTGATTCAATTGGTGTGTGAAGGTCTGCACATCAAGCAAAAATTCCATGCAGCAAACCATCCTCAGTCAGTAGGTTTAGTTGAGAAGTACAATGGTACTTTCAAGCTAAAGTTGGCTAAGATTAAGGAATGTACTGGGCTACAATGGCCAGACGCATTACCCCTTGCTCTATTGTCCACCAGAATGACAGCCCATTCTAGAACAGGACTATTGCCATATGAAGTGGTCTTCGGCCGTCCTGCAAATGTGTGGGGCGTCCCTAGACCGAAAAAAAATTCTCAGATTGATTATCCTCTGTTAGTCGATTATTTATATGATGTCACTAAAAGTTTGCGTTCTATTCATCAACAGATACATGAAGCTTTGCCTCCAGCACCAGAGGGGCCCGGGCATACCATACAGCCTGGAGATTTCGTTCTTGTGAAAAATGTTCAGAGAAGAGACAGTTTGGAGCCCCGGTGGAAGGGACCATATCTGGTCCTCATCGCAACAAGGACAGCTGTGAGAGTGGACGGCCGGAAGCATTGGATACATACTTCGCATTGCCGGCGAGTGCCGCTCCCCCTCCCCTATGATCGATGGGTGCAGCAGGGGATAGGGGACCACGAGACGGAGAAGGTTCCACATTTTGTTCCCTTTTCTGACGCCCGGCTGACTTGGGCGCAGACGGAAGAGGAGAGTGAGGCGATTCTGAATGAGGCAGTTCCCCCGGCAATTAGGGCTGCCCAGGCTTCCTCTTCACCTGACCAACAGGAGCCTGAGCCTCGCTCTCTGACACCCCCTGAATTTCAGATCCTTCTCCGTGATGAGACAGTACCTGGAGTAGAAAGGTACCATTTGCGTCCTCGACGGAAGGATAGTGCCCCAAAAGAGAAGTGAGTGCAGCAGGAATGGACTTTGTGGATAAGATTAGTAAAATGCCCCCTTGTTTCTGTTTTTTCCTGTTAGACAAGGGATCAGAAAATTGGTGCACTGCCTGTGGCGCAGGACAGGATAAGTTGAGGGTGTTTTTCCCTGGAGGGAGAGTGCCCTATCCTGAGGATCGTGAACATTTGCTGATGAGCTGCAACAGTGTGGCTCCACCGTACAGTGCTCAATAGCACCATCGAGGATTGAACAATAGAAGCCTGCCAGGGAGGCTTGTAACGGACCCTGATCTTTTCACCGTTTTCTTTTCTTTTTCCTTTTTTTGTGTCCTTTCCACCGTTGGTTCCATTATATGACGTCTCTTTCTCTGGTGTTTTCATTTATAGTTCTATAGTAAACATGTACCTTTTTGGTCGTCCCCGTGTAGAAGATGAACAGTTTTTTGTTGCCCTGCGACCGGGGCAGATCAGTTTTGAATGGTTTCTCAAAAGGAAAATGTTTTGGGCTATAGTTATATTGTTGTTTTTCCTGGTGGGAGGGGGCTGTTCTGGGTATTGGAGTGTTCTACTGGAGTTACCTCGTCATGTGTTTTATATCATACAGTTTCCTCTGATCGTAGTAAAAGAACAATGCATAGCAATGTCTTTTCGATACACACAGGAAATTCTTTGGAGATAACACAGCTTGTTACCCCATTGATTCTGTTACAAGTTTATGGACCGCTTATCCATTATCATTGGTAAATTATACATATGTTCGTCCTCCCCATTTTGTAGAAGCAAATGGTGAATTCGGCCTGGGATATCCTGGACCTTGCTTATACTATAGAAAGCCGAGGGGGACAGGGTACCCTGGGTGCATGCCCGACATGTATTGTGGTGATTTGTACCTAGCCAAAAGAAATATCACCCTGACAGGTTGGCACTAGCAAGATCTGACTGTCACTCAAGAAGCAGGTATTTACCCTGCGTGTTGCCCAAAAATAAATAGTACTGATGCTTATTTGTATCTCAATTGTTCTGGAGAAGTAATGTACAAAAATGTAATGCGTTTAGGGAGAAAGGATGATCCCATTATGAAGGGAATGAATACTAGGTATGCTCCACTAGATTATCAAGGTCCACTCTATGCACATCCAGGTTTCTATTTCCTATTAAATGGTACATATTCAAATATGTACAATGGTACAGAGGATGTGGCCTTAGGGATGGTGTTACCTCTTGGGGTGCCTTGCAAGTACAGTAAACCAAATATAAGATGGGTAAAAAGAACATTGACCAATGAATTTTGTGAGGGCGTTACCGATTTGGAAGTTAATAATTATAGTAATGGTATTACTTTTGGATATATCCTTTCTTCTATTATTACATTTGGTGGTACTGCCATGGCCAGGGGTGAATTAGCTAGAGAGTATTTTGGGTGTAAATTGCAAATTTTATCTAATTCTACAGTGGCAGCTTTACGGGACATCACTACTCAGTTGGAAAGTATGCGCATATACTCTGAACAAACGAGATATGCAGTTGACTTTATTTTAGCTGAAAACGGTGGTGCATGCACAGTAATAGGAGAGCAGTGTGTAGTCGGTATCACGAACATGGAGAGAAATATCACTCAACATATTTTAGACATTTTGGAAAATGTTCGAGGAATGGAGAGTGGCAATTGGAGCTGGTCATTATTTGGTGGTTGGGGTTGGATTCTAGAAAAGGTGATATATTTCATTGTCCTGTTAATATGTTGCTGTGTCTTAATCCAGTGTCTTCCCTTATGCTGCTCATACTGTACTACTTATCTGTCTCCCAAAAGAATTTCGATTCATGACACTAATGCGAAGATAATGCTCCAACAGGAGCTTGATACCATTATGCAATTGGATGAGGGAGTTTTTGGTTCAACAACTTCTCTTGCAGGTTCTGTTCCTGAAGTTCCTTGTGCTGATAATGCATAGATTTATTTTCTTTCATATGTTTGCCTATGCATATATACGAGTATACATCCATATTTGACATATTATTACTTATTTTTTTTCTATATTTTCTCTACTTTTAGAATTGTAAAGAATCTTACCTGATAGCACAAATAAAGATGTACGTATTAGCTTATAAATGCTAAAAGGAGGGTCTGTTAAAATTGAAATGCATTAGTACCATATTACTCGCATTTTATTCGATGCTGTGTTAGCATTTATATAGCTAATTCATGATTAGTTCTCTCTATGTGCATACGTAATCAGAAAGTGCAGACGTTATGTTAGTTATGTTGACATCTGTGCCACCATTTTAGCTCTCGAAGACGCCATTTTGTATTATAATCGAAACTGTTACTTGATCATTTACGAGAAATGGCTCTTGCTGAGTTTCGTTTCTTCAATGTTGAATCTTGCTCATTAACGCATGCCTTTTCTATTACATGAATTCCTTCTCCCACCTGTCTAGTAGGGAGGATAAGCCAGACGACCTAGGGCAGTAGATAGCTTGTGCCAGGCTGCAGAATCGAAACTTGTGCTCTGTACCCGCATTGTATTACGACAGTTACTAGTATTTTTCCATAGTAGGCGGGTCTTTGTGGGCTCCGCAACCTACATAATGTAACTGTATGTTTGCTAGAGTCAGTCCCTCGTCAGCCATCATAGGAGGCTGAACAGACTGGACTCCACTGCAGTGTACTTTGTGAATAAACTAGTTTGCTTGTGTTCTCTACTGCGTCATCGACTCTTCATTGAATGGAAGGCTAGAGGAGGTCGAGAGTGACCCAGGTGGCCCTAATCGGGTCACTTCCTTCAATCGACAAAGCATTGGGAGGAGCCTCCTGGACAGGAACAGGAAGTTGGAGACTCTGGGGCACTTCCTTCCTCTTGAAAAAAAAGTAAAAAAAGAAAAAGGACTCCTTGCACAAAAAAGTATAGCCAAATGTCAATTTGAGGAGTTTTTTATTCCAAATCGTCATTTCGAGAAGGTTTTGATGCTGCTCGGGGTTGAGAACCTCCTCCAGATTGTAGTCGCGGTAGATCCTGCGCATTTGGGATCGCAATCTTCACAAAACCCCTGCCGGAACTCCGCTGGCACGCTTGAATGACTTGTTCGCGATCGCAAACTCTCGCGGGACCATGCGGCCGCCTAGCAAATCTCGTAGCTCTTGCGAACTGCTCGGGAAATCTTGTCGTCGATCGCAGGCACCAGGTAAGTCACTACCACGTGCGCAGGAACCCATTTTGGGTGCGTGAACTCCAAAAAACTCCGCTCCATTGCAAAGTGTGGATTTTTTCGGCAACTCCGCGTTCTACGCGGAACGTGGAGTTGCCAAAACTCGGCAAACTCCGCGAGCGGAGTTTTACGCCCAGGCTTAACTATAACTTACACCACCGCAATGCACTGCTTATGACCTCACACATTACATCACTCATGACATGGTCAGTGCGTCTGTTGCTTAATATTTGCATGCAGTCAACACTCATCCTTGTTATTTTTTATTTTTTTGGCATTATACCATCCAGAATTTTTGGCTGCAATTTTTAAGATAGAAAACATGTATGTTTTCTTTCAAATACTTTCACTATAGTTTTGTACCATGTTTTTTTTCGGTACTTTAGTTTTATACGGAAAAAAAAATGTATTAAAAAAGGATCTATTGGGAACCACGCCAAGATATACAAAAAGAGCTGTTTTTCTCATAAATATAGTGCATAAGTGTGCGCATGGCTGTGTTAGTGTGTGCATCAGTGTTTGCCTGGGTGTTGCAGTGCATGCTCAAGTGCGTTCCTGGGTGTGTCAGTGTATGCATCAATGTTTGCCTAAGTGTGTCAGTCTATGCTTAAGTTTGTTCTTTAGTGTGTCAGTGTAGTCGTCAGTGTATGCCTGGATGTTTCAGTGTATGCCTCAGTGGGTGTCTGTGTGTGTTAGTGTATAATTAAGTGTGCTACTGGTTGTGTCAGTGTATGCGTCAGCATGTGCCTCACTGTGCTAGTGTATGCATGACTGTGTGCATGGCTGTGTCAACATATGCATGAGTATGTGCATGGGTGTGTCAGTGTCTACATTGTTGTATGCCTGTGTGTGTCACTGTATGCATGAGTGTGTGCCTGGATAATTCAGCGTATGCTTCAGTGGGTGCCTGTGTGTGTTAGTGTATGCTTAAGTATGTTACTGGGTGTGCCAATGCAAATGAGTGTGTGCATGGGTGTGCCAATGTCAACATTTCTGTATGCCTGTGTTTGTCAGTGTATGCATGAGTCTGTGCCTGGATGTATCAGTGTATGCATGAGTGTGTGCCTGGGTGTGTCAGTGTATGCATGAGTGTGTGCCTGGATATGTCAGTGTGTGCCTGGGTATATCAGTGTATGTGTCAGTGTATGCTTGGGTGTCTCAGTACATGCCTAAGTGTGTGCATGGGTGTGTCTGCATGTGCATATGGATGTGTTGTGGTCTGTATTGTCGTATACCTCGCTGTGTCAGTGTATGCACTAATGTAAGGAAGGTGTTTTAGTGTATGCATGACTGTGTGCTCGGGTGTGTGAGAATATGTATCAGTGTGTGCCTGGGTTTGTCAGCATATACATCAGTGTGTGCATGAGTGTGTCAGTGTTTACATTGTTGTATACCTGCATTTTTCAGTTTATGCATGTGCCTGGAAGTGTCAGTGTGTGCCTAAGTGTGTGCCTGGGTGTGTGTATGTATGCATTAGCGGTTTTGCAGCTTTATCTCTATATGCATTAAAGTGCATTTGAATTTGTTAGTGGATGCATGAGTGTCTACCAAGGTGTGTCAGTGTATGCATCAGTGTGTGTCTGGATGTCTAACTATATGCAACAGCATGTGACTAGGGGCCAGATGTACGACCGTTTTTTGCGGTCGCAGAGGGCTTTGAGGCCCGTTTGCGACCGCAAAAAACGTGTGGCCAATGTACCAACCCTATTTTGCGAGTCGCTAATCAATTAGCGACTCGCAAAATAAGGTTAGCAACTCGCTATTAGGAAGGGGCGTGCCAAGGGCGTCCCTTCCTAATAGCGAGCCCAGAACCCATGTATGAATGTTTTGCGACTGCATTTGCTGTCGCAAAACACTTGCAGTTTACCACCCTTCTCAGAAGGGTGGTAAGGTACCCCCAAACGGGACCCTTCCCCTTTGGGAATGCATGTGTAAATATTTTTTAAGAGCAGGCAGTGGTCCCAGGGACCACTGCCTGCCCTTAAAAATGAAACTGAAAATTTTCATTTTTATTTTTTAAATGCATCCCGTTGTCCTTTAAGGAAAACAGGCTGCATTAAAAAAAAAAAAAATGCTTTATTGACAAAGCAGTCCCAGACATGGTGGTCTGCTGACCCCAGCAGGCCACCATCCCTGGGAGTGCTAGCCATTCCCAATGGGGTCGCAAATTGCGACAGCCTCATTAATATTCATGAGACATGCAAATTGCGACCCCATTGGGAATCGCAAACAGTGTCTCAGACAATGTTGTACATAGCATTATGCGACTCACAATTTGTTGCAATTTGCGAGTCGCAAAATGCTATGGTCGTACATCTAGCCCTTAGTGTGTTAGTTTGTGCATCAGTATCTGCCTGACTGTGTCAGTGTATACATCAAGGTGTGCCTGGGTGTGTCAGTGTAGGCATAAGTGTGCCCCTGGGTGTGTTATTGTATACATATGTGTGTCTGTAGGTGTGTCAGTGTATCCAACAGTGTCTGCTTGGGTATCTAAGTATGTATGTAAGGGCCTCTGGGTAGGTCGCCCCCCCATCCGCACAGCGCCACCTGTGCGTCCAGCTCCCTGCTGCTGCTGATCTGAGGCCCTCCTCCACCCGCAGGCTACCACCTGCGCCTCATCCCTGGTGGCCAGTGGTAGGCCGTAGGTAGGTTCTTGTCGTGCTCTGGGACCTACTCGACACCTCATCACCGGACGTCGCCTTCCTGACAGAGACCTGGATGAACGAATCCTCCGCACCCGACATCGCCATAGCCATCCCCGACGGCTACAAGATCACCCGCAGAGACCGCACCAACGGAATCGGAGGAGGAATCGCCATCGTCCACAAAGACACCATCAGGGTCTCGAACAGCACCGACGACACTCTCAGCACCGCTGAACACATGCACTTCCAGATCCACACGGATCCCAACACCACCGTAAGAGGCACCCTCATCTACAGACCCCCCGGACCCCGACCCCAGTTCAGCGACTCCATCGCCGTCTTCATCAGCACGCACGCCCTGACCTCCACCGACTACATCCTCCAGACCTGAACTTTCACCTGGAGAACAACAACGACAGCAACTCCTCCACCCTGATCGACAACCTCGCCAACCTCGGACTGAAACAGCTCGTCACGACGCCGACCCACATCGCCGGACACACGCTCGATGCCATCTTCTCCTCAAGCTCCCACGTCTCCTTCAGCCACACCTCCGAACTCACCTGGACCGACCACCACTGCATCCACTTCACCTTCCGGAAACCCGCCGCACACCACCGCACCCTACAGATCCCCCGCAGATGCTGGAGCAAAGTCACCGAAGACCAACTCCAGACAAACCTCGCACTCAGCCCACCCAACGACCCCTCCAACCCCGACGCCGCCGCCCGCAATCTCAGATGATGGATGGACGACTGCGCCAACACCTTAGCCCCGCTGAAAAAACCAACCTACAAAGACACCAGAAAGATAGCCAGCTGGTTCACCCCGGAACTCCTAGCATCCAAGCACACCTGCCGGAAACTGGAGAACAAATGGCACAGCGAGAAGACGCCGGACAGCCGCGCAGCCCACAAAGACGCCATCCGCAACCACCATCACCTCATCAGGTCCGCCAAGAGGACCTCCTTCAAAGACCGCCTCGACAACAACGCACACAACAGCAAGGAGCTCTTCAGCATAGTGAAGGAACTCTCCAACCCCAGCTCCAACGCCAACGACATCCCGCCGTCGCAAGCCCTGTGTGATTCCCTCGCCACCTTCTTCCACCGCAAGATCGCCGACATCCACAACAGCTTCGACTCCCGGACGACCCCAACAGGCCCCGACACATCAGACCCACCGCACCCCATCGACCACGACCCCCTGAAAGCCAGGGTCAACGTGAACACCGTGGACACAATCAAGACCATGGGCACAATCCACTCCGGCTCCCCAACAGACCCTTTTCCACACCACATCTTCAACAAAGCCGGCAGCTCCATCGCACCCCACCTGCGCAATGTCATCAACCTCTCCTTCGAGACCGCGACCTTCCCAGAGAGCTGGAAACACGCCGAGATCAACGCCCTACTAAAAAAACCCAAGGCGGACCCGAGCGACCTCAAGAACTTCCGGCCCATCTCCCTGCTTCCATTCCCAGCTAAGGTCATCGAGAAGATCGTCAACAGACAGCTCACCCGCTACCTCGAAGATAACAGCATCCTGGACCCCTCCCAGTCAGGATTCCGCAGCAACCACAGCACCGAGACCGCCCTCATCGCTGCCACAGATGACCTCAGGATCCTGCTGGACAACGGCGAGACGGCGGCCCTCATCCTCCTGGACCTCTCCGCCGCCTTCGACACTGTCTGCCACCGCACACTACGCACACGCCTCCACAACGCAGGGATCCGAGACAAGGCCCTGGATTGAACCACCTCCTTCCTTTCCGGCAGAACCCAGAGCGTCCGCCTCCCCCCATTCCGATCCGAAGCCTCCAAGATCATCTGCGGCGTACCCCAGGGATCTTCCCTCAGCCCGACACTGTTCAACATCTACATGGCTCCACTCGCACGCATCGCCCGACAGCAAGACCTCAACATAATCTCCTACGCCGACGACACTCAACTGATCCTCTCCCTCACCAAGGACCCCCTCACCGCCAAATCCAACCTCCACGAAGGAATGAAAGCCATCGCCGACTGGATGAAGTGCAGCCGACTTAAGCTGAACACAGACAAGACAGAGATCCTCATCCTCGGCTCCAACCCATCAGCCTGGGATGACTCCTGGTGGCCCTCATCACTAGGGGCACCCCCGACACCAACCGACCACGCACACAACCTGGGAGTCATCCTCGACTCAACGCTCACCATGACCAAGCAAGTCAACGCAGTCTCCTCCTCCTGCTTCAACACCCTCTGCATGCTCCTCAAGATCTACAGGTGGATCCCGACAGACACGAGAAGAACAGTCACCCAGGCCCTCGTCAGCAGCAGACTCGACTACGGAAACGCCCTCTACGCAGGAGCCCCGACCAAGCTCATCAAACGACTGCAAAGAATCCAAAACGCCTCTGCACGCCTGATCCTCGACATTCCACGCCACAGCCACATCACCCCCACCTGAAAAACCTGCACTGGCTCCCCGTCGACAAGAGAATCTCCTTCAAACTCCTGATCCACGCACACAAGGCACTCCACAAAACCGGCCCAGCCTACCTCAACAGTCGACTCTCCTTCTACGTTCCCAACCGTCAGTTCCGCTCCGCCGACCTCTCCCTGGCCACCGTCCCGCGCATCCGGAGAACCACCACCGGAGGCAGATCCTTCTCTCACCGCGCCGCCAAGATCTGGAACACCCTTCCCCTCAACCTACAACAGACCCAAGACCTGCTGACCTTCAGGAGACGACTCAAGACCTGGCTATTCGACCAGTAGCGGCAACACCCCCCCTCCTCTCCCTCAGCGCCTTGAGACCCTCGCGGGTAAGTAGTGCGCTTTACAAATCTTGTGATTCATTGATTGATTGTATGGAATGCTTAGTGGTTGTATTAGTGAGTCTAGGGGTATGTAACTGTGTGTGCAACTGCTTCTCTTACAGTTGGATTCATAGGTGCTGCATGGGTATGTAACTGAATGTGTAAGTGGTTCTGTCTCTAAAGGGGTGTGTGAGTGGGTGTGTTAGTGGCTTTGTGGGTAAGTGAGTGAATGTGTCAGTAATTGTATGGGTGAAAGAGTGGGTGTATGAGTGACTGTGGGTGTGTGATGTCTGAGGTGGTGGGTGCATAAGGGGATGCATGGATAAGTGAGCACATGTGTGAGTGGCTGTATCAGTAAGTGAAAGGGTGTGTGAGTGGAGTATGGGTGAGTGAATAGGTATGTCAGTGGCTGTATGGGTGAATAAGTGGCTGAGTGATTGCACATACTAGTATGTGAGTGGGTGTGTGAATGGTTGTATCGTGAGTGTCTGGATGTGTCAGTGGCTGTATCACTCTCTGCCTCGGTCTGTACCTTGACGATGTAAGTTTCTTGAAGAACACAGAAAGAACTAATTAGGAGATTATATTACTCCGTTTTGACACATCTAATAAGCATTCAACTGCTGCCGCAATTGAAAAAGAAAAAGAACATAAAGATATGTTAGTATTGGATCTTCAAAGTTACATATACCAACATATATTACTTATACTATAACACTATATTACAACTCAGTAAAAGTATCATTTTCCCTTTTTTACTGTTCTCAGCTTTCCTTTTTCACCATAAACAGTGGTCTGCATGAAGCATCATCCTTGAACAGTGTGGAAAAAACAATCAATTGATTGTAAAAAAAAGTGCATAGTGTATCACTATAAATATGTGACACTATGCATTGCACTCACTACAATTCATGAATCAGTTGTTTTATCTGGACTTACTATACTAATCTAAACAAACCTATGTATGAAATGTTGTGTAAATAATTATATCTGGTACAATACTACAATTAAATTTATACCACAGTTTAATTTTAGAGATCTTCTTCACAACATCACCTCTAGTAGGCCAGATGATGTCTAAACTGCGGATGATCCATGTAGGCAAATTGCCACACAGTAGTATTTTCCAAAAGTAGTACGTTGAAGTTTGGTTGAAGAAAAAAAGGGGTTAGTATTGTAGTTTCAAACGCAGTTTTTGCCTTCAACTTTATGCTGCTGAAATTGCATTATGTCCATCCAGTTTCAGACTTTAATTAGAGAGCGGAGTATATAGATGTGGAAGATAAAGAGATTCTTGAATTTTGAAGAACTTTTTGAAGACATTACCCCCAATAGGCCAAATAATGTCTAAACCACAGATGAACAACATAGAAGAAGCACCAAACAACAATTTATTATCCAAAATTCCTGCTTAGAACTTTGGTTGAAGAAAGAAAAGATATGCGTTTGCTAATTTGAAAGTTAGTTTTGCTTTGAATTTCAGATTGATGTCATTGGATTCCATCCATCCAGTTTTGCTCTTCAAATACACAATATAATGTCCAGATGTTGTATTACATCCTTCGTGAAAAATGATAGCTAAAGTAGTGAAAGTTCTTCCAGACACTGATATTTGTCCAGCTTTGAAATTTGTAATTAGAGTTTCAAATTTGGACCCGTCTGCTCTGGATCGTTGTAGCATTACTATAAGGTTTTTTCCAGTTGTTCCTGAACATGTCACATTTTGAGTGTAAGAGTGGGTCACTGGGAGTTGCAGGGACAGTGCACATGATATCCTATGTGGACAATGTCCTGCTTTGTATGTGCAAGTTAAATAGGGGCCTGCATCACATGACTAAACTATTAGAGGACTTTTGGAACATCTCAGGGCTAATGGTCAATTGGGGAAAAACATGCATATTCTCACTCACATCAAACATATTGGAACCTACTAGAGAGCAGCTGGGGGAGAACTTAGAGTGGAAACTGAGTTTGTTCAACTATCTCGGTATTCAAATAATGCATGGAAAACAAGACATTATTGAGGCCAACATCGGGAAAGTGATTAGAGGCTTGAGATCCAGCATAGATTTTTGTAGAAAGTTACCACCCAGTGTAATAGGGAGTGTCACAATGGTCAGAATGGTGATGCTCCTCAGGATACTATGCTATTATCACTAGAAATGAGGGCAGGGGGACAAGGAGCTGGATCTAGGTCCAGTGACTTGTGCTCCTGAAAAATAGTATCGCCACTGAGGGGAGTCTCAGTTCCTAAGGAGGAGTACTTCTACACCGTACCAAAGATTCATTAGAATGTACAACCACCACCAGGCGGACCTATTGTGTCCGGCATTAACTCTCTGCTAGAATCTTTAAGCCAATATTGTGACCATTTTTTACAACCCTTGGTCCGGAGTACCCCATCATTCCTTAAGGACACAAAAGAAACTCTCTGCCTCATCGACAATCTCCCTACTCCACACAAGATCACTTTACTTGTCACATTGGATGTGGAGGCACTATACACAAATATCCCCCAGGATGCCACCATCAGAGTCATTGATGAGACCCTGCAGTCGTCTTCGACAGCCTCGTCCATACCTATAGAGTTCATTATGGAATGCGCTGGTATAGCCCTCAAGAATAATTTCTTCCAATATAAAAACCAACTTTATCATCAAATACACGGAACATACATGGGCAGCACATTCGCGCCCAGCCTGGCTTGCCTATATATGGCGAATTTTGAATCCTCCCATGTGCTCACCGATACAAACCCATACCTGACAGAGATTGTACAATGGAGACGCTACATTGACGATATTCTGATTTTTGGGTGGGCACAGAGGAAAGATGCAACAAATTCCACCTTTGGATCAACACCAAGGACCCCTACCTAAAGTTTACCCTTTCCAAATCCAAAAGGAGCTCCCTTTCCTGGACCTCCTCATTTCCCTGGCTCAAGGTAATCTCAAAACCAAAACATACAAAAAACCAACTGACTCCAACAGCCTTCTTCCCTTCAATAGTCATCACCCCAAGGCACTCCATGAGAATTTACCATACGGACAATTCTTGAGAATGAGAAGGAACTGCAGTAGCACTAGCCACTATGAGGTACGAGCAGACACTCTCAGTAACAGTCTCCAGAAGAAGAGCTACCCCAAAAAGGTCATCAAAAATGCAAGGAAGAGAGCTCGGAATAACCACCATGAAGCACTCCTGGAAACCACCATGAAAACACCAGAAGAACATTATTCTCAAGCATTGGAATATTGTCAGCACAGGGGAACTGCATTTAGAACGTGCCAGATTTGCCTTCAAGCGAACTCAAAATCTCAAAGACATGCTGGTCCACACTCGACCTCTGACAAGAAAACTAACTAACCAGACTACTGTATGGGACCCCCCTCTGTCAAGGCAGCGCATGTGCCTCCACCAGCCACACCAAGGACCTCAAGATAGGCTACCCCTGGACCCAACGTCAACATACTAACTGCAGCACAAAGAATTGCGCCTACCTAATCAGATGCCCATGTAACCTGTACTACGTTGGAATGACCACCAGACAAGTAAAAATTTGAATTAATGAATACAAAAGCAATATCCACTGCGGCCACAGCACGACAAAAAGAGCAATCATTTCATTGAACAATGCCACACCATTGACCAACTCACATGGACTATCCTGGAGGCCAATACCGCTTGGAACACCACCACTCTGTTCCGCAAAGAACAACGTTGGGTGTTCAGACTACGTTCAAACATCAATGGTTTGAACGAGGAGATCCCCTGGATAGAACCACAGAACTGATCTCTCCACCCTATCCTTCCCAGTGACATGCTTCCCAACACACGCTGTGACTGACCTTAGCCATCCTACTGACTATGATTAATAAGCATACTTTTTACCATAACCATATTACAAACCCCATCTTTTTTATGGCAGCGAACTCATAAATCTTCACATGCCCTTATGGCCTCATTCATACAATTATCACTGTTCCTGCATCCATATACCTGGTCCAACCACATATACAATGTGGTAACTTTTCAAAGGCTCTGAAGCTAGAGGGCAGTTTTCAATGATAACAATCTGTTCTTTTCCGATAGCTACACTTTGATTTGCACACCATTGCAAGATGGCACTACCATGTTGAGCCACTTTCCCCACGCACACGTGACTACCGCGTCACGACCAGTGCGTGCTCAGCCACGCCCACCCTGCCTCACCGGGCGCTGAGCACAAATACTGAAGGAGCCGCACTGAACATCTTCCAAGGCGGTGAGAGGTCGGATAGGTTCAAGCGCCTGCATACACCGAAGTAACTGTAAGTATCGCTTCATTGTTGCGCCACGCATGCACCTGCAACACCTCGATTTTTATGCCTTGACTAATGCCGACTTCTCCGCACAGATTGCGACGGCATACCCTCAGTCGAACCTTATGGGACATTGCGCTCACATTGAAGAGGTAAGCGGCAATTTCCCTCTCAACCTTAGTCAGCACAGTGTGTTTGGAGGCCTTGCCATCAATGGGTAACCATATGCGTAACTTCACCCTCGATACCTTCACTAGCCCTATATGGCATTTCGGGAACGATAACGCGCTCTCTCTACCTATCATGCAACGTTCTGAGAGTAATATGCTACATCTTTTGCGATATGTGTCTTATGATAACATTACTTATTTACATTACCAATTGTGATTTACCTATATGTTTTGTTCTTCCTGCTCTCACCTTTTTACTATACCAGCCCACACCTCTCACTCGGCAACAGAATGATTTGGTGTGATGAGTAGTTGGCTGCACTGTGAGCTTACGGTCGACCAATAGGGGACCTCCGCTCCACACAGAGATAATGCCCCATGATTGGGTTTCTTTAAATTTACCATATGTTTTTCTCCTTATTTCTTTGTCGTGCTAGATAAAATCATTTTACAAATCCTATGAGTGGCACTACTACAATTTACTAGGCCACTATACCACACTAGCACTCACTTCACTCCCTTTCTGGTCCTAAAGAAGCACAACGGATCTCCTCGAGACCACAACACTGCGCAAAACATTTCGACCTTATCCCTGTTCTAAATGGATTTCACACTTGTCTAGCTACTGAGGGCCATTATCACCCTCGAGCAGCACACAAACTTCTGTTTTTTTAATGATGACAGAGGGACTTTTTCTATTAAACTTTTCTACTCTTACTCCCCTCTAGCCATCTTTTAACACTGCACTTGACACCAATTTATAGTCAGACCCGCACACACCCATACGGCTAGATCATTCAAAAGATCTCTGACAAAGTGACCCTTTGGGGGACCCGTAGGGCATTGCAGCGCTGGCCCAACAAGGAGCACCTCCCCATGATGAAGCATGACATCCTTCGGGGTGTGTAAGGGCATCAAGAAAAGGACACACTATCTTAAAAGAACGGCACTCATCTCTCTCTTCCTTACTCCTCCTTAGGAACTGTGACTCCCCTCAGTGACGATACTGTGCTATTATGCCAACTTTCCCTATAAACTGACTCTGAGCTACTAAAGCAACGTTGACTCGATGATGGAAACTTTTCTATGGAACGGAGGTAGATGAGAAGTAGCAGTGCACACACTGAAGCTACCTGCAGGCAGAGGGGACTGGGAGAGCTGTCTTTATATATTACCACATGGCAGCCCAAATCCAATGGTTCTGTAGTGTTTTGATATGTTCAGTTGAAGAGGAAGTCATGTGATTTTGTCCTGGCAAGGCTTCCAATGACATACTGAAACACTTGCTATTAACGCTGCCCCATACGAAGCAGGGCAGTCAGTGCTGGAGACAGCTGATTCTGTGGAGAGCGAAAGTCAAATGTGGGCCGCTCCAGTTATACTCTGTCAATATGCGACCGCCACTGTGTAATATATATGCATATAACATATCTGTTACACAGTGACGGTCTGCACTGTGAACTTATAGTTAGGACCGAGTTTGCATAGGAAATGGGTTTTATATTTTGCTAATAACTTTGGCACTGACAAATCTTCACAAAACTTCCCAAATTAAAAGGTTCATCCACCTAAGCTCCTTTGTGGAAAGTTTTCGAGTGATCCATTAAGTGGGGGCCGAGAAAAAGGAGGGGTCCCAAAACACATTTTCCTCATACAATTTCACATAGGAACTTTAGATCGTTATACAGCCAAAACGGTTGAACTAAGTTACACAAATTTAGCAGAAAGCTATACCTTTACCCAGAAAGTGTGCTTTTTGTGATTTGGCATAAATTAGTAGATTCTGAAAAATTAAGATTCAAAATGTATAGATATCTAGAGACGCAGTAGTATCATGGGACTGGCAGATCAAAAGATAATGATCTGATTGGCTGCCCTCAACATCAACAAAGATGCTTGGCAGCCATTTTAGGACTATGGGACTAGAGGGCTGGCTGCAAAAATATGGACATCAGCATGCTGGTAGATGTACTGTCATGCTGACGTAACTGCAAGGCAAAGCTACTTCCTAAATCAGAAGGAATAGAAAGGACTTGGGGGCCTTAACAGAGGTATACCCATCCACACAAGCACTTGAAGGGCTTATGCACTTGAGGTAGCTTAACCAAGTGAGTTACCTCACAATTTTTGCTGCACGCATGATCTTTTCTTTTCGGCATGATGGTGTCATTTCATTGAACATTTCAATTCTGAAATGCCATTTTCCCTTTCGGGGTGGTCTCAACAGCTGTGCTAATAATGATGGGATTGATTCTAAGAGAACATATTGCTGAATTCTTGAAGGTCTTTCTTGTTTACTTGTTAATTCTTAGCCCTGCTTAGATTTTCTAGGAAACTAAACCATCGAAAAATCCTACTTCTTGAGATTGGTTATAATTAGCAGGCTGTTGCATTGAATTCAGTCCTAAAAAATATCACATGGTTGAATTTCTTATCATGAAAGTCCACTTTTACTATCTTATTGTAAATATCAATGTACTGCATACATTGTATTACAAAATGCAAAGCTCTAATGTAATCTGAAATCACTTGATGAATTAAAATATTAAATATAGTCTTGAATTGCTCTTCTTTATTAAGCATCTGCATTCTTTTACAATGCTCGCAAAGCACAATAACAACAATAATGCCGCACACACACCCGGTTCTGGCAAAATTTGCAAAGAACGTTAACCACATTTGACAATTTTTCATAAACATTTCCAAAAATACATGTGCTTAAGTTTCATTCTGGAAGTCATGGCACCAGTTGCTAAAAGGAAGGGGAAATGTATAAAAGTTGGACCAAAAGTTGTAATTCCCATAATCATGAAAAGCACTAAACAGCTGGATATATGGTGACCAAACTTGGATGGAGTGATCATGGTGACCCCAACTAGCATTCCTGTGTTTGTTTTATACAAGATCATTCCATGAGTTGTTTTTTTAAAATAAACTCCCAAAGAATGAAAGGTTCATAAATGTATAGGTATATGGCAGCTCGGTCCACAAACTAATTGCAATTTGCACAGGTCACCTCTTTCTTGCTGAGAGGAGCACAGGAAGCTGTTTTAATACATAAATTAGCCCAGAGACAGTGCCCTGGAAAATATTTATCTGGGAGCAGAGGGGCAGGATTTGGTTGAACTCACCCCACCCCGAGGGTGGGTCAGGGTGCACCTCAAAGATCAAGACTATGCCGTTGCCTAGCCCAGCGATTACTACTGACAGTGGAATTGTCACAGGGAATGGTTGCACCTTGTGCTCTTGAATTACCCATGGAAGCACTTCTATTTTACATTGCATGTACCATATGACCCCATACTTTGGTAGGCCAAGATGTGGGCATGTTGGGCACACTGGAGAACCTTCACAACTTCTACTCCACTGTAGAGAGATACAAGTAGAAGTGTATATAGATGCTAACCTGTATGCGTGCTCACAGCTATGGTGTAACACTTTTCTAAGCTCATTACTGGAAAATGTCAACTATCAATCACCCCATCCTGCCTGTGCTTCAAATGTCATGACCTTTTATGGGCCATGATGTGTATGTAGCTGTATTGTGCTTCATGTATCTGGCAACTGTGGGGCCGATTCCGATCTCGGTCGGAGGCGCACCCAATAGCATTCGGTCGGGAAAAAAGCCATGCGAAAGCCTAGTTTCCCGACCGATCCGTACAGCACACCGAACGAGTAAGTACGATGCGCACAACAGCAAAGAATCCGGCCGAGTCGTACTCACCCAAACCAGGTCTTGTTCCCCGACAGAGGCGGATCCGGAAACGCCGAATCGAGTCGCACGGAAGGAAAAATGCAGCTCCGTCCGGCCGAACGAGTACGATGCGCTTTCCGTACGCGCCGAACCCGTCGCTACGCACGGCACGTCAAAGCATCCGGGAGAGGCGCACATAAGCTCCGATTCGCGCCACAACACGATCCACGGCTCCAAGGCGAACACGCCAGCGACGAGGACGAGGCGAAGCGACGAGGACGAGGCGAAGCGGCGAGGACGACGCGAAGCAACGAGAAGGATGAGCGACACGAACCAACCATGAATCCCTTCGTCCCGATCATACCAATATTCTACATTTACTACCGGAACAGGCACGGACTCGTACGGGCGCAGAAGGTAAGCCAGACACCAACCACAAAACACATACAACACGTACACGACACATCACACACACACAGAGGGATGCAGAATATACTTACACCAGCAACAGCAGCACCATAGGGGCGGGATGTACATCACCAATGCCACATATGCACACAGGGGCCTGAATGCGCACCACCACCCCTACCCAGGGGGGGCAGGATGCCTACCACTACTACCACCCTTAGCCAGGGGGGCTGGATGCCTACCACTACTACCACCCTCACCCAGGGGGGCTGGATGCCTACCACCACTACCACCCTCACCCAGGGGGCTGGATGCCTACCACTACTACCACCCTCACCCAGGGGGGCTGGATGCCTACCACCACTACCACCTTCACCCAGGGGGCTGGATGCCTACCACTACTACCACCCTCACCCAGGGGGGCTGGATGCCTACCACTACTACCACCCTCACCCAGGGGGCTGGATGCCTACCACCACTACCACCCTCACCCAGGGGGGCTGGATGCCTACCACCACCCTTAGCCAGGGGGGCTGGATGCCTACCACTACTACCACCCTCACCCAGGGGGCTGGATTCCTACCACTACTACCACCCTCACCCAGGGGGGGCTGGATGCCTACCACCACTACCACCCTCACCCAGGGGGAGCTGGATGCCTACCACTACTACTACCCTCACCCAGGGGGGGCTGGATGCCTACCACCACCCTTAGCCAGGGGGGGCTGGATGCCTACCACTACTACCACCCTTACCCAGGGGTGGCTGGATGCCTACCACTACTACCACCCTCACCCAGGGGGGGCTGGATGCCTACCACCACCCTTAGCCAGGGGGCTGGATGCCTACCACTACTACCACCCTCACCCAGGGGGGCTGGATGCCTACCACTACTACCACCCTCACCCAGGGGGCTGGATGCCTACCACTACTACCACCCTCACCCAGGGGGGCTGGATGCCTACCACCACCCTTAGCCAGGGGGCTGGATGCCTCCCACTACTACCACCCTCACCCAGGGGGGCTGGATGCCTACCACTACTACCACCCTCACCCAGGGGGGCTGGATGCCTACCACTACTACCACCCTCACCCAGGGGGCTGGATGCCTACCACCACCCTTAGCCAGGGGGCTGGATGCCTACCACTACTACCACCCTCACCCAGGGGGGCTGGATGCCTACCACCACCCTTAGCCAGGGGGCTGGATGCCTACCACTACTACCACCCTCACCCAGGGGTGCTGGATGCCTACCACTACTACCACCCTCACCCAGGGGGCTGGATGCCTACCACCACCCTTAGCCAGGGGGGCTGGATGCCTACCACTACTACCACCCTAACCCAGGGGGCTGGATGCCTACCACCACCCTTAGCCAGGGGGCTGGATGCCTACCACTACTACCACCCTTAGCCAGGGGGGCTGGATGCCTACCACTACTACCACCCTCACCCAGGGGGCTGGATGCCTACCACCACCCTTAGCCAGGGGGCTGGATGCCTACCACTACTACCACCCCCACTCATAGGATGGACAATGCATGACACAACCAACACACCACAACCTAGGGAATCCAAGAAGAAGACATCCCCCCAACACCATGACAAGCGTGTGTAGACTGTGTCAAATGCCTACAACACCGAACATGACTTTGAACATACAATGTGACCCCCTAGCACATGTGCCACACATATATGTGTGTGGCACCCACAATGCAAGCAGGCCATGACCATTGTGGCAATGGGGTCCAAACCCCCATCATCACAGTGACCAAAAGGTAAGTGTGGGGTCCATAGCTGAAGCACATTTTGAACATTGTGGCAATGGGGTCCAAACCCCATCATCACAGTGACCAAAATGTAAGTGAGGGGTCCATAGCTGAAGCACATTTCGAACATTGTGGCAATGGGGTCCAAACCCCATCATCACAGTGACCAAAAGGTAAGTGTTGACAAAGAAAGAGGTGCAACTGCCAAACTGCATGGATGATTCCTGGTCACAGAACAACAAACACATCAGTGGCAAAGTAGTGTATGTGTCCCATTGCAACATAAATTGGGGGAGCCAAATACTGCAGTGCAAATAAGACATACCTTTGGCCATGTGCAGACAAACAACACCCATGGGGGCTGACACCGTCAACAATCATCAATGACACAATGACAGAAGTGACCATCAGAATGCAGACCCACATATTTGCACCAATGGGCACACACATGCAGATACCCTGTGGAGACTGCAGAAGTGAGGTGAACAGATACCATACCATGGCAGCAATGGGACACACAAACCATGAGCATTGTGCTGACCGATGACCTAGGAGTCCCAGGGACAGCAGGGGAAACCCACCAAACTACATATAGCCAATGGCACACCCAAGATATGCCAATGCAGTGGTGCAGATGCACAAACACAAACAGGCAGACCCACACTGCACATCATACACAACAGGTGAGGGGGGGGTGCCAGTGTCCCCAGGCAACCACACAACACATGAGGAGACCTGAATACCAATCATACAGATGTGCATACAGTGCCACACAAAGGTAACTCATGGATCCAAATCCCCTATGTGGACAAGCAGGCATTGTCAGATGAGAGGGAGCACAAATCACACATGTCACACAGGCACGTAGGGACAGCAACTGACACAGCAAGACACAGACACACCACAGCACCACCCCCAGGGCCCCCACAATGTGGTGACCCTGGGCTGCATTACAATCCCACTGTGATGACAAAGCTAAATGTGGTTCACACTGTGAACCACAGTCATGTGTCCTGAGCAACTAACTACCATCACACCTACACAAGCACAAATCAAACAGCATGGCCAGTAAGCCAAGGCCAACATGGAGGCAGGGGCCTAGCCGGGCAACAACTCTCATCTGCACACACTCAAAACCACACCCCTCGACCTCCAACAATGTGCAGCAGTGAAGCACACATGCACTGCTGACATTGCACATGCACCCATGACTATTCCAGGGTGGTGGGTGGGAACCAAGGTGCAGAAACACATCACACATGGACACTCAACAAGACTCCTGAATGTCTGACACACTGCACACTACGCTGTACATGGACATGACGGCAATACCACACCAACCAATGGGATCCCAGCCACAGTCACACACCAATGAAGAAGCCAAGGTCACCCACAAAGAACACACATAGACAACAACCAACATTGCAGCCCGGACCCTGAGGAGTGCCAGCAGTCACACACACAACGTGTCACAATCACTGAAAGATAACACAAACTGGAAATCACATGACAGGGGCAAACAACAAGTGCCAAGGGGAAACCTGACTGTGACCCATCTGCGTCAGCACACAAACTCAGCCCTGACAGCAAACACACCTATGGGTGACACCCTGATGACCAGTAATGTGCCATGCACCCACATCACAGAGAACCCAGGGCGAAGACTTTGGGGGAACATAGGTCAACTCAGCTAGCATCACAAACAGGTACAACACTAGGGATCACAGCATGCACAGCTAAACGGAAGTGAACACACAGACATGCACATACAACACACACCTTGGGCGCAGGCAATGTCACAGGAGTACACACTGTCATGAGGGGACTCCACTCCTGTGTGAGGAAAGCTGTGCCATATGTTGCCTCAGTAGGGCCCCATCATGTCAGCTGAGCACTTGGTCACACAATCAACAATTAGCACCAAATGAGGGCTCCCGTAACATCAGCCTGGTCATGGAAGTGCCAACGGAATCATCAGCACAGATCCAACACACTTGTATAGCAATGTTGCACTGACAACACAGATGAGTCCTTCCCCATTGATGCCCAAACCTGCATGTCCAGTGGAGATGGCCACACGGTCAGGGAAGTAGACGAATTGAACAATGGCAGGCACAACAGATGTGCAGGGGTGGAAGCCACAGATGTGAAATAGGCAATCTAAGTAGGAAATCCCATTGCCAAATACTGAACACATGACACCCTCAGATGCTGCTATGGATGACATGGATACACCACAGGATAGGACACATTCCCCTGGACCACATGGGTTCCTGCACAGTAACACTTCATTATCATGAGACCAAATATCACCATCACTGCAGCAAGGGCATGGTTAGCATCATCAACATCATGTACATCAGAAGCAAAAGCACTAGAGAACAGAACGTTGCTTTATTCAGCATATGTGGCATTAAAAGTAGAAGTCCAGTAGAAAATAAACAAAGGCCAATGGCCAGTCCATCAACAAAGTCACAAGTGGGTGACAGTGGCAGATGCCACCCTACACATGCCTGCACAAAACCAGGGACAATCCACTAGGAGGGGCAACCGGGGAGGTAGGCCAGGCACCGCAGGGACAATATCAGGGCTCACCAGGAGGAAGCAGGGAAGGGGTGGTGGGTGCTGGAGAGCCACTGACAACTGCAGTGGAGGTGTCTGACATGGTGTGTGCCGGCACAACTGGGGGCATGGCTCAGATGTTGTGGGTGCCGGCACGACTGCAGTGGACCCTGCAGATGGAGTGGACAGGTCCGCCACTGCAGTGCCCAAGTCAGACAGGGTGGTAGTGGACTCCACTGCAGTGCCTACCACCAGGGGAGGAGAATGGGGAACAGGCACCGACCGGTCCATTGCTGTTCAACGCATCCCTGTACAAGTGACTGGCATATGTCAGCATGCCTGTCTCAGATGGACATATGCCAGCCACAGATAGCTCCCAGGGAGTGAGGGGCACACCTACATCACGACAGCCTGTCCAAACTTTATCATAAGGCATGTAAGGCTGCATTTCCTATTGTGTGTATGTTGGTGTACATGTTGTCCTGTGGGTGTCACCTGTGGGCAGCCACCCCCAGGCTGTGCACGTGTTCATGGGGACAGGATCCTGGGTGTTACGTGTACATGACCACTGTGATGTGCAACTGTTCATATCTGTGCATGTGCCATGGTCACATTTCACGGTGGTGTATGTGTATGTCATGTCACATACCCCGTGAGTCCCATGTGGGACGGTATGTTTGAGCCAGGGTGTCCCAGTGGCACAATAGTGATGGTCCTCCACAGTCTTTGTGCATGTAGTGTTTACAATGTCTCTGATTTCATGTGCACAATGGGAGACAGTCTCCACATCCAGGTTGTGTGTGCATGGACTTTGATGTTGTGCGTGTGTGTGTCACAGACGTCCATGTCTGTCCTGCCGTGGCAAGTGGGACCACTACCTGTGGGGGTCATGGTTGTTTTGCTGTGGTGTATACATGATACTCCATGTAATGCCAGTGTCCATGTGGCAATACAGGGTCCCTGGGAATGTACCTGTCGTTGAGCTGTGGTGCCTGGGGCACATCTGTCCTCACATGTCACTGTGGGGGTGATTGTGACATGGCAGCAGGAGATGGGAACTGTGACACGGCCTCATGATATCCAATGGGCCAACCTGGGACTAATTGATGCCACCTGTTGGACCGTGTTGACAGATGTTGGCCATGTATGTACCATACATGTCCTTACGGAACTGCACACTTCATGTAGTTGTGCCTCATAATGATGTATGTTGGGATATTGAGTGTGTTCAATGCCGCATATGTGGGGTGACTGACAATCTTGCTTACTTCTCCTCTGCACTGCAGGGCTCCTGCTGTCCATCGACCATTCCCAGACCTGGCAACGATGGTGGAACGGGACAGGATCCGACGGTACCGCTTCACCAGGCAGCTGATTGAGGATTTGGCAGTGCAGTTGGCCCCACATTTGCAGCCTGGCCGGCCGTATCCTACAGCGCTGACCCCCAAGGTGAAGGTGATGGCAGCCCTACACTTCTTTGCCACCGGTACCTTCCAACATACTGTGGCAACTGCTGGTGGGATGTCACAGACCATGTTGAGCCGTGTGCTCCGCGATGTTTTGGCGGCAATGTTGCTATTCCTGAACCGGTACATCTATTTCCCTAGACTGCGACGACTCACTGACGTGAAGAGTGACTTTTATGCCCTGGGGAGGATGCCGCATGTCATTGGCTCCATTGATGGGACACATGTGGCTTTGGTACCACCACAGGCCCAGGAGCAGGCCTACAGGAACCGCAAGCACTACCACTCGGTCAATGCACTGGTGGTGTGTCTTGCAGACATGACCATCACACACGTGTGTGCCCGTTTCCCTGGTTCAGCACACGATGCCTTTGTGATGAGGAGTAGTCGCATCCCCAGGTTGATGGCACAGATGCAGAACCAGCGTGCCTGGCTTGTCGGTGTGTACTGACTTTGTGCCATTGTGTGTGATCTGATCTGTAGTATTCCGCCCACTTTTCCAAGTCAGCTAATGTGCACTTGTCTGTCCGTAGGTGACTCGGGATACCCCAACATGCCGTGGTTGCTGACACCCCTCAGGAACCTTGTGACACCAGCCCAGATGCGCTACAATGAGGCACATGGTCGGACCAGGAGAGTGATTGAGCGGACATTTGGTCTCCTGAAGAGCCGCTTCCGCTGCCTGGACAAGACCGGAGGGTCCCTCCCATATGCCCCTGCGAAAGTGTGCAAGATTATCATCGTCTGCTGCATGCTCCACAACCTGGCAGTGCGGAAGGAGTTGCCTCTCATCCAGGATGACAATGACCAACATCCGCCACCTGTGGAGGATCCTGGCCTGGACAACGATGCCAGTGACGATGATGATGATGATGATGATGATGGTGATGTCCGCACACAGCTCATCACCAACTTCTTTTGCTGAATGTGAGTATCCTGAGGTGTCATGTCAATGATGTGAGTTGGCATGATGTGTAGGTGGTGCTCTGGTGCTGTTGGAGTGTGTCCATGGGCTACTTGACTGGATGTGTGTTGCGATGTGTGCTTACAGGTGGGCTGTACTCCCCAACAGTGTTGACATGCTAACTTGGTTCTGGGTGGGTATCTTGTAACATGTATTGTGCATGAGTTTTGCTGTTCTGTCCTGTACTCCATTGCTTTTGACTGTGTGTCATTTCTGTCCTTCACAGGGTACTTTCAGATTCGTTTGGTCAACTGTGTCCACCGACGACGTGATTGCACTTCCAGGCTGGTAGCTGTTGTGTCCCTACAGGTGATGTGCGCCACACCCATGGACTTCCTTCCGTCTACAGTTGTTGACTGTGTGCCCGCTGCCAGGTGGGATTACCTTGCATCTGTAGTGGTTACGACATGTTGCAACTGTGTAATAAACCTGTGCTTCACTTTGTGATGTGCGTTGTCTGTGGTCACACATTTGACTGCCATCTGCTTACTGCACCTGTGGGCTACTTGACTACAACTGGGAATGGGTGTGGTGTCTGTGCATTGCACCGTCTTCCCTGGCAACATCAGTGTAGGCAATGAGTCAGATGGCCTAGGTGTGTATGTGTTGTGTAGCCCTGGTGGTGTGTCTCCCTCATATGTGTCACGTTGCCTTTACTCACATGCCTGTGTTGTCCTTGCTGTTGCAGTTCGCATACACAGTGTAATTTTGCAGTTCATCATCCCCATAACAGCACCCACGTTGGAATCACAACAGAGGCAAGTATGGTGTATTAGTGTGTTTATTGTGATACATTTGTGTGAATAGTGCATAGGATGGGTAGTGCTGTACATAAGTCTTGCAATCCGAAGTTCCTAGGTGAATTGAAAGTCCTGGTAGACAGAATCCCCAGTATCGGGGCCACAGTTGTCTGACACATTGGTCCAACTTGTACTCCCCATGCAATGTGTGGGAGTAGTGTTGCCGTCAACAGGGTGAACAGTCTGTGCACAAAGGTGAACATCCAGAACAGGTTCAGGCTTCCTGGGAGTTGCGCTTGGCCATCGGCCTCTCACTTGCCCCTCCTCGGATGACCCCTCTTCTTGGGGGGGGGGCCCTCAAGTACAGGCTGCTGCAGTGCAGGGGACTCTCCGCCAGAGTCATCCTCCCTCCCTGTGGCAGTTGCAGTTTGTTCGGCACCAGATGTTGTTGGCACACAGGGAGGTGTGGACTGGTTGCTGTTCATCTGGCGGAGCCATTGTAAAATGTCCCTGTGCACCGCCGTCATCTCATGCAGTGCATCCCACTTGGAATCCACGCGGGACATGTGTGAGTCCACGCGGGACATGTGTGACTCCACGTGGGACATGTGGGAGTCCAAGCGGGCATGATGGGCAGCCTGCTGCTGTTTCATGTCTCTGAGGAGCCCCACTACCTGGCTGAGGTCTCCGGTGCTGGACTGGTACGCATCAGCTATGCGTACCAGTTGTGGGTCATCATGCACACCAGCAACCTCTGCAAGCAGCGACCTCTGTCTCCCACCCCTCCCACCACCCCTGCTGACATGTGCAGTGTGTGCAGTGGCATGCACAGATGACCCTGGTCCACCTTGGGGGTTGGTGGTGGTGGTGGTGTCCATGGCCCCAGGTTGGTCCAGGGTCCCTGTGCTGGTGTTGCTCCTTGTTCTGTCCATGTCGGCAGGGATGGTATTTGTGGTGACAGTCGTTGGAGGGGTGGGTGCAGGGGGTGCAGCTGGTGGTCCTGCTGGTGCTGCAGCTGGTGGTCCTGCTGGTGCTGCATGTAGACTTGCACCGGATGTGCCAGGTTGGTCTTCATCGTCCGAGGAGGACAGAGGCTGTACGACGCCAGTGAGCTCCGCATCCTCTTGAGCCTGGGACTGGGACTCCTCAGCGTCTGCTGCTGTGTCCCCATCATCACCTGTTTTTGGGAGACACACACAATGTATGTTATGTTTCTGCAGGCATCAATGGTTGACACACATGACAGTTGTGACTGTGCCTCTGGGTGCGGGCCTGTACATTGCATTGTCCTAAGTCGTCACAGTCAGGGGTTGATATTGGTGTGGCACATTGTCCTGCATTATTTGGGCATTTCTATGTATTTCTTGGGGTGTGAACATGGTCTGCATTGGTTGTGTTTGGTTGACAGCCGGCCCTCCTTCCCACCCACCCAGCCAGTCAGTTATCCCACCATGGAACGTGCTTGCATTGCAGGGAGTGGAAGTTGTCTCTCAGGATGTCAGTCAGTGGTGTCCTGCTGTTTGTTGGTGCACAGTTGCCAGCAGGGCCTTGTGCTCCCCACAGCAGTAGCCAGTGTCAGCCATCTTGTGAGTCCTTCTCCACTCCCTGTGATGTGAGCATGGTTCAGGGTGGTGTTGATGGGACAGTTGTGGGGGTGACCAATATCAGTGACTACGACTCCCATCATGCTATTGCCTCCACCCCCCTTCCCAGCATGCCCATGCTTCCTTCCTTTTGACTCTGCTTCCCTGTGGGGTGGTCTGGCTGTGCTGACAGGATGGCTGGGAGTGTTTTCCTGGCAGTTGTTTGGCTAAAAGTCCCAAGAGTGGCCCTGTGCTTCACACAACATTACCCAGGGTGGTGGTTCTTTGTGGGATCTTGTGTTAGGATGGGGGGCATTGCATTCTACCAGGTGGGTTCTGTGGAGTTTGTGTTGGGGTGTGTGTGAGGGGAGGTGCTTGTGACTATGGTCAGTGCTGCAAGTCCTCCTTCCCACCCAGCCAGCCAGATATCCCACCATGGAACGTGCTTGCAATGCAGGGAGTGGAAGTTGTCTCTCAGTATGTCAGTCAGTGGTGTCCTGCTGTTTGTTGGTGCACAGTTGCCAGCAGGGCCTTGTGCTCCCCACAGCAGTTGCCAGTGTCAGCCATCTTGTGAGTCCTTCTCCACTCCCTGTGATGTGCGCATGGTTCATGGTGGTGTTGATGGGACAGTTGTGGGGGGGGGCAATATGTGTGACTGCGACTCTCATGATGCTATTGGCTACACTGACTTGGCCAGCATACACAGAATTCCTTCCTTTGAGTGGTCTTCACTGTGTGTTGGTGTTGTTGTGGTGGCTACATGTCTAGCTGTAGTTGTAGTTGTGTTTGTACATGTGATGGCACAGTTGGATGTGACTTTTTTGATGGCATGTGTTGTGTTTATCTGACTGACATACAAATTTTGGGATGATTCTGTTCTGGTTGCTGTGTAATTGCTATGAGTGCATGGTTTGACTCTCCCCTTGACAGTGATGTGTGTGTGTTTTGTGGCAGTATATTGTGTACATTTGTTGTGTACTCACCAGGCTCTGGGATGTCCTCTAGTCCATATACGCTCACTGGCGGAAGGATGGCCCGCACCTTCTCCTCCCAGGGCCTGAGGTATATTGGCTTGGCAGGAGGGCCACTGTGTTGGCTGTTGATGTAGTCTTTTTTGAGCAGGTCCCGTACCCTCCTGCGCACGTCATACCACCTGTTCTGGATGTCGCTCTTTGTGCGCCGACATGGTGATTGTGCGTTCACCCTGTTGATGATCCTCTCCCACATCTTGGTTTTCTGGGAGATGGGGGTCTGTTGGACCAGTGTGCCAAACAGCTGTGGCTCTACCCTGAGGATCTCGTCTACCATGACTTCCAATTCACTATCTAGGAACTTGGGATTCTTCTTGGGGGCATGGTGATGGGTGGTGATGGTGAGTGATGTGTGTGTTGGTGTGCAGGTGAGGGTGTGTGAGTGTGTGTTTTGCTGGGTGTATGTGAGGTAGGTATTTGTTGGTGTGCTGATGGTGTGTGGCTTGTGTGAGGGATGAGCTGTGGGTGTGTGGTTGCTTTCTCTTGGGTGCTGGCAGTGGAATGGCATTTGCAAAGGCTCATGGTTGTGATTTGTGTCCTTTATATGGGTGGAGTTGTGGGTGTGTCTTTGTTCTCTGTCCCCACCCCCAGTATTTATTGGCTTGGTAATTGCTTGTTTGGCCTTTTTTGGGTGATTTTTCCTTTGTACTGTCTGTGTATGTTGGAAACGTTCTTGTGACCGAGTCGGACCCTGCATTTGTCTCGTACGGTCTTCTCCGTTTCGTTCACGCTGTGTATGTGCAGTTTTCTATGCTGCGTACGCGTCGGTCGCGGTGTTTTGTGTTGCTTCGGCTCGGTTTTGTATGCGTGTCGGTCGTACGGCTTGTCCTCCGTCCGACTCGCTCGTGGTTTTCGCGCCTTGCATCGTACTTTGCGGTTTGGAGTTCGCGTGTACGTTTCGGTCGGATTTGTTCCGGGTGCGTGTCGGTCGTTGAATTTGCGTGTTTTTCCGACCGGATTGCTGTTTTCCGTGCGGCTCGGTCGGTCGACTTGGGTTCGGTACGTGTCGGTCGGATTTTGCACGCCTTGCATCGTACTTGGCGTGTCGGGCGCCACAGGTACGTGTCGGTCGGTATTATTTCCGGATCCGAGTCGGTCGGTGCTTTTTCCGGCCCGAATCGGAATCGACCCCTGTGTTTTGATTTGTCATGACTTTCTCATTTATGAGTGCAATGTCTATCTTACAATCGCCCTTCACACAGAACTTTCGTCCATGCCATTATCCAGTTTTCCTTGACAATAAGGAGTTGATGCAAATGCATGCACAAGCTTCCCTTTTGAATCAAAGTCTGCCTTTGAAATTTCTGTGATTTCTTTCACATTTTGCCACACTGTTGGAGATCTGTGAAGTTGTATATTGGTTGCCCATGTGCCTAGCTGTAAACAAGGAACTTCTTCACTTAGTCTCATCTCAAAATACGTATACCTCAGGTGTGCCCTTGCCTGTACAGTACTTTGGTTCAAAAATGGATGCAGGTGCTAGGCTTTTGGATAGGCACTTTGATTTTTACCTAGACTGGAATGCTGCTCAACATGTGGATATATCTTCTTTTCCATCTGCAGACAGGACCCAATGAAGAGTTGCCTTGGTTGCGCACAGCTGATGTTGATTTGGTCATCTGGTTCAACATCAGCAGACCGTAAGGTGGCGCCTGGTGTGCTAGAAGGATTTTCCCATCAACCTCACCAAGGACTGCAGGTAAGTGTTGGTGTGGTTGCAGCTGCATTACCCCTAAACGATTTCTGCTGAGGGCGGGTTGCTATGTACGTGATCCAGGATGTTAGCATGAGACTTAGAAGGAAGAAGTACGGTAGTAGCTAGGATCAGAGATGGTAGATGGATCAAGGGCAGGGTGTTAGGCATTTAGTTACCCTTCTTGCACCTTCCATAGAAGGACAAACTCATTTTTCTGTAATGGTGTGTGTGGTTAGGGTTATACTGATTACCAACCAAAACGGTTCACTTCCCAGTTTTTGCTGTCAAATCTTCCCTAAGATGTGTTCGACAATTATCCCGTGAAGGCAATTCCTGTTCTATTCATATTTAACGGGCCGGTAAAATAAAGCACAGCATTTCGGGAAGCCAAAAGACTAGTATACAGTTAATGCAAAAATAGCAAGCAGCATTTCAAATAATAAAGACACAGTTGTCTTTTCAACTGACTGGGACTCTCACAAAACAGCCAGTTGGAGTATGTAATTCTAAAATTCAGACAAATATGAATGGTTTATGTGGCTTTTTCCTCAATACAAGTACATGGAGCACAAACATGTGGCAGAAACTTATAACTTTCAGCATAATGTGTCCAATGAGCAAGTTGCCTAATCGTCTCAAGGATAAATGTGAGACATCCTTGAAACCCAGATAAAATACATGAATACACTATTGACTTCATTAATTTCTTAATGTCACACTTCTGGTTGCTGATATTGAAAATGTGGATATTCTTCAGTACAAAATGCAGGAAATGTACAAATGTACTACTCTTAATAAATTTGCTTCTAGGTCTACTAGAGCCATGAAACTTACAAGCATATCGAGATTGTTAGAAACTGGGTGGTTTGCAGAGGTATGCAATCTGTCCAAGCAGGAACCAAAGTACTTGTGCAACACTTCAAACAGTAACACAGCGAAAGCACCACAAAAAGACTGCACACCGGTTTAGAAAAATAGATTGTGATTTTATAAATTAAAAAAAGACCAAAACAACAAAAATCCAATGAGTAGAAGTCTGAATATGATTTTTTAATGATTAAATGTAAAAATAGCACTTAGAAGCAATAAGCGCCTATGGGCGTTATCTGGTTGCGCCAGACCGTGGCAAAATCAAAAGTTCATGCCAACTGCAATGGAGCACGGGCCAAATGCAGGAGCCGTGCAAAGACCGTTGACAAAGTACCTTGATCCTGGTTGCAACAGCGAGATGCAGGGTGCAGCCGAGCGATGCGTTGGTGTCGGTCCCACAGTTAAGGTGATGCGTCGATTTTTTTTACGCAGTGCTGGCGATTGACCGGTTCCAAAGACAATGCACCAAGCTGAGAGGCGTTGGTTTCGTAGACAATGAGGTGAGTTTTTCCACCCAGTCGAGTGGATGCGTCGATCTTTCCCACACTGCATCGGTGGAAATGCGGCAGTACCGATGTATCGGTTCTTTAAGTGAAGCACTGGTCCAAAGTGTGATGCACCAATTCGCCTCGCACAAGAGCTACAATGCATTGGTTCTGCTTCCCGCAGACAGGAGATGCGTTGATTCAACTGGAGCAAACACCTGGGTCCACTTTCAATGGACCTGGCACAGAAGCGCGTGTTGAGACTTTGATATCCCTGAGTCTTAGAAACAGGAGGCAAGCCAACAAGCACTTGGAGATCACTCTGGGTTCAAACAGAGCCCAGTTCTTCCTCAGCAGGGGCGGAGGTTAGCAGGCAGCAGGACATCAAAGCAGAAAAATCAGTTATTCCAGAGCAGCAGTCCAGCAGAGTGAAAGTTCTTGTAGCAGCACAGCAATCCTTCTTCCTGACAGAGTTTGTTTACAGGCCCAAAAGTGTCTGATTTGGTGGGGTCAGAGACCCAGTACTTATACCCAGTTGTGCCTTTGAAGTAGAGGTGACAAATAAGGGTCTTTGAAGTGCACAGAGGACTTTTCTTCCTAACCCTGTCTCCAGACTCACTACAGCAAGGTAATCAACCCTTTGTGTGGGGATAGGACACTGTTCATTCTGGTGTAAGTGTCAGTTCCTCTGTCCCATCCTGCCCGGGATGAGCCATCAGGATGCAGATGGGAACTCAGACACACCTAACTTTCCTTTGTGTGTGGCTGTCTAGAGGGAAGGCACAAAGTCATGCTGTCACCCACCCCATACATGTATTGGAGGCAGGCTACAGGCATACAGAGTTCTAAGAGTGGAGAAATGCCAACTTTCTAAAAGTGGCATTTCTAAAATAGAAATGTTAAATCGAACTTTGCCAGCAAAGAGGATTTATCATTACAATTCAAATGATATGAAATATGACAAAGCTACTTCTCCTCAATCAGAAATTACACCATAAAAGTGTAATAAGGAATTCTATCTGTTAACCTATGAAAGGAGTAGGCCTCACAGAAGTGAACAATGACTTTAAGTGTTTTTCACTCCCAGGACATGCAAAATTTAAAAAGTACCTGCCTTACCTTTTACATACAGAGCACGCTGCCCTATGGGCTATCTAGGGCCTACCTTAGGGGTGACGTATGTGTAAGGCTCCCTGTTTTCTCTTTTTACAGATTTTTACAGATGAGTATAGACAGAAAAACATTTATTTTCTTGCCTGTATTTATTTTTAAATATGGATAAAAACAGAAATTTGGTTGCTTTTGAGTGATTCTTAATACTCTCTGCAATGACTGCAGGCCAAAAGCTGTGTGGATTTATAGGTAAGGAGGTTAATAAAATGTTAGTCAAGAGGCTTAAACAGCGGTAGATATGCACAAGGTTGATTCTGAAATTTTCATATGTTTTCATATAAGTGCATTGATTTATCTTCTGTGGGTGCTCATATCACTGAAACCTGGCTGGCATTCACGCATGAGTGCATATTTATTGGTTAAATAAATGTGGAAACATACCAGTTTCAACTTAATTTTTCACAAAACCCAAAATAAATACGGACAAATACAGATAAAATAAGCAAAAAATAAATATTGATAAATACAGATGGAAATGTCTAAAAAAAAAATACCATAAAACCGGGAGCCCTACTTATGTGTAATAAAAGGGTAGTTTAAGGCTTGGCAAGGGGTTTTAAATGCCAAGTCAACATGGCAGTAAAACTGCACATACAGGCTCTGCAGTGGCAGGCCTGAGACATGTTAAAAGGGGCTACTTGTGTAGGTGGCAGAATCAGTGCTGCAGACCCAATAGTAGCATTTAATTTACAGGCCCTGGGCACAGGTATTGCACTCTACTAGGGACTTACAGATAAATTAAATATCCCAATTGTGGATAAACCAATGTTACCATATTTAGGGGAGAAGCATATGCACTTCAGCACTGGTCAGCAATAGTAAAGTTCTCAGAGCCCTAAGGCCAATGAAAAGAATCAGTAAAAAGATGAGTGAGATAAGCATGTGAAATGTTTTAGGGGAAGTCCACCCTAAGGCTGGCAGGTCGAACAGAGGTTAAAGACTACACACAATTATAGAAAAAAAATACTTGATTGTACAATAAATCAGTGCACATTGTGATATCTGAGTGCAAGTAGAAAATTACTATTAAACCAATAGAAATACAAGATTATGATTTCACAAGACCTTGGAGCTGAGAAGGATACATCGCTACTCTTTTTACCTCTTGATTTTTGTTGTCGTGTTCATTGTCCACATTAGATACTTTGCAATGTGATAAATTCAAAGCTGCCACATGAGATGAGTACACCTACATTTGATAGAATGAGTATTAGTCACTAATCATGATGTGGTTTTTAATATTTTGCCACCCTCAGGTCATCCTGTGTCCAAGATCACTGTACTTTCCTGCATAGGGGACAGTCAGCTTCAGCACATTTAATATATTGTGAGAGGAATGGTTGTTAAATCTGTTTATTTGTCATGCCACATTGTGGTGTGCAATGTGCTGCTCCGTGTTGTCGTTAAACATTTGTACTGGACAGTTGTACTCCACTGTCAACCTATAAGCAGGTAAAACCCCAAGTTTAACTGCCATAAATCCTCTTCTCTCTTGCATATTGGAAATTTTCATTGGAAATGTGCAAACATTATTTTATTATTGAAAATTATATTAAGAACCCCAAATTGTTTCAAATATTGTATTCCATCTATACTGCTGGTCCATCCTTTTTTGGGACAGTTTTAATGGAACTGCATTTTTATTCCCTACAAGGTGGGGTATTCCAGAAACAAACTTATTCACTAAGGGCCTGATTTAGATCTTGGCGGAACTGCCTTCGTTGCACCAAGGCAGTGGTTCCAAGTACTCCGTCAAGCTGACAGTATCCTTCTCACCGTATCAACATGTGGCATCAACAGACTGTGGTCCGCTGCATCTCCGGTCTTCTCAGCTGGATGACGGTACTCCATTGGCGTCAGGCCGGCGGGATTGCGCTGAGCCGATTTAGATGTTCTTGTTGTGCTGGTGGTGTCCTGGTGGCAGAGACCTGTTAGAGTGAGGCTGTGGGTGTGTGGAGACAGGTAAGTACTACTCATCATTAATCTCACTACACATATATGTTGTGGATCTGCTAAAATTTACATGTAGGTAATGTGTAATGCCCCTTTTTTTTACATACACCATGGCACACCAACAACATATACACCCTGTTGAATCTACACCCACAGAGTTCGGTGACATTAGGGTGACTTAGTGTCGTGGTCAAGTAGTAGCAGTACAGGCAGGACATGGATGATGGGGTTCAATATAGAAACAGAAGTGGGAACCCAAAAAAAGATGAATTTTCACCTCTTCTTCTTCGTTACTGCCAACTCAAAGTAGGATGTTTCCCAGCCAGATTTTCCCTGACGGAGAGGCACATCGTGATTCAGTCAGCGGGAATCCTAGCTGGACTCCCTCTGACATCCATTTCTGCCTCTGATGCCATCAAGGCAGGAGGGATATGCTGGCAGAGTCGGCGGAACTCGGTCAGCATTTTGTGCAGACCCGTCAACATCTAAATCAAGCGGGCGGACCGCCAAGTAGGTGGGCGGTGAAACCATCAAAAAAGCAATGGCAGGACCAGGTCCATGAACATCTAAATCAGGCCACAAATCTGAATTTCACTGCCAGAAGCTGTCTTTCAAATCTGTCTGCCAAAGTTATAAACACACAGCACTGGAAATGGATCAAAGTGTTCCACTGCTGACACCATCTAGCTCATAGAAAACTACTTTAAACCCAGGGTGCTAATCAAATAAATAGTGTAAAGCCGGATGGTTTAGTTTTCTCCGTTGCTTTTCATTATAATGTAACAAAAACATTGGCATTACGAGTTCTGTCCAAAGTCCTAGATGCCATTCTCAAAACATGCACAAATGATGCTAGCATTACCACTGCTTAAAAATGATATATTGTATATTTTATTTAAGTATTACACACACACAAATCCTAAAATCATGTAATTCATGCAATCATCATGAAATCATGAAATCCTTTCTTCCATACACATTTACAGGCACAATCACATTTTATTGCACCATATGCTCTCAAGTATTTAAAAACGTGTTGCTTGTTCACAATAAACAACAAACCTTTGCAACCGTCTAAACAAATATATCATATAAATGAATGTGATCATACAATATAATTACATGTATTAATACATTATAAAAAAATATGTGGGCTGAAAACATGAAATGGATATATTCAAGTTACTTATTGTACCAAAAAGTCATAATGTCTCCAGTCCCTTATATCCAAGGATGATACAATAAAGTGGTTAAATGTCTTACTCTCTTTAAAGTAACACTTCTAGAGTAGCCTTTGTCATTTTTCTTCTTTCATTTTCATCTTTCTGGCACTAGGTGAGGCTCTTTTAGGTGGAAAATACTTTGATTTGTAATAACTTCCCTCGGTCTTTATTTAGGTTTAATTGTGTTTTTGTTGCCCTGATTCCACAAAAAAGCATTGTGCTCGTACAGAAGGGTATCTCATTCATGTGGGAATTCTAGGTGGGTTGCCTAGGTGCCAAGTTAAGTGGGACCCCAAATTCGAATAAATAATCAAATTAGAGAAATTAAATTGTACGGGTACCAATGGCATAAATCAATCAAATAGGATTTGTAGAGCGCTGCTTATCACCACTGAGGGTATCCAGGCGCATGGTTTGATTAGCGCGCCAGCCTGTGGTTTCCTGTGCTTGTTACCAGCATTTTATTGTCAAAATCATCTTTTATGATAGTCTGCTACATGGTGCCTGTGTTTGTCTAATTTAGAGATGAGCACAACAAAAGTTGTTTGTTAATTCAATATACCTTATTTTTTCACAAATTAAGCACTGGTCACAAGTTGCTTGTTAGGTTAGTGTACGGCTGCAGCAAAAATCTGCTGTGGGTTGTTGATAAATAGCCTTTTACTTTAGCCTAATTTGCATTTTATGGTCTACATACACCCTATATCAGTGGAGCCAGATCAAGTCGGGGTATTTCTTTTGGGCTGTCTTCTGACATTCCACGTGAAATTGCCCTCAGAATTTTAACTCTGCTCATCAGGAAGGCTACATCAGTTGTCAACACACACAAACACACTTCTTAAAGAAGAATAGGAATGATGCCTAAGACTTCTATTACACATCTGCTTCTCATTCTGAAAAACTGCATTGTCACATTTTCCTTCTATCATTACAATTATTACCTGTTATGGCTGGATAGTTTTTTTATTTGCCTGTTACCTCAGGACACTCCTTATCTCCTTAATGGGTTCTGTCTATTCTTGTTTTTAGGTCAAGCTACAGCACAACTTCAGCTGTCTGTCAGAGTTCATGTCAGCAATTCCAAAAATATGCACAGAGACGTACTTTTGATCTGTGGGAGCCAGCCATTGAATAAAAATGCAACATTCTCATTTATGATCAGGTCAGGTGTGAAAATGTTTCACTATTAGGTATTGGCTACTATGGGGCCGATTCCGATCTCGGTCGGAGGCGCACCCAATACTATTCGGTCGGGAAAAAAGCCATGCGAAAGCCAGTTTCCCGACCGATCCGTACAGCACACCGAACGAGCAAGTACGATGCGCACAACAGCAAAAATTCCGGCCGAGCCGTACTCACCCAAACCAGGTCCTGTTCTCCGACCGAGGCGAATCCGGAAACGCAGAATCGAGTCGCACGGAAGGGAAAATGCAGCCCCGTCCGGCCGAACAAGTACGATGCGCTTTCCGTACGCGCCGAACCCGTCGCTACGCACGGCACGTCAAAGCATCCGGGAGAGGCGCACATAAGCTCCGAATCGCGCCACAACACGATCCACGGCTACGAGACGAACACGGCACCGACGAGGACGACGCGAAGCGACGAGGACGAAGCGAAGCGACGAGGACGAAGCCAAGCGACGAGGACGACGCGAAGCAACGAGAAGGACGAACGACACGAACCAACCATGAATCCCTTCGTCCCGATCATACCAATATTCTACATCTACTACCGGAACAGGCACGGACGCGTACGGCGCAGAAGGTAAGTCAGACACCAACCACAAAACACATACAACACGTACACGACACATCACACACATACACTGGGAATCTGAATATACTTACACCAGCAACAGCAGCACCATAGGGGCGGGATGCCCATCACCAATGCCACATATGCACACAGGGGCCTGAATGCGCGCCACCACCCCAACCCAGGGGGCTGGATGCCTACCACTACTACCACCCTTAGCCAGGGGGCAGGATGCCTACCACTACTACCACCCTTAGCCAGGGTGGCAGGATGCCTACCACTACTACCACCCTTAGCCAGGGGGCAGGATGCCCACCACTACTACCACCCTTAGCCAGGGGGCAGGAAGCCTACCACTACTACCACCCTCACCCACGGGGGCAGGATGCCTACCACTACTACCACCCTTAGCCAGGGGGGCAGGATGCCCACCACTACTACCACCCTCACCCAGGGGGGCAGGATGCCCACCACTACTACCACCCTCACCCAGGGGGGCAGGATGCCTACCACTACTACCACCCTTAGCCAGGGGGCAGGATGCCTACCACTACTACCACCCTTAGCCAGGGTGGCAGGATGCCTACCACTACTACCACCCTTAGCCAGGGGGCAGGATGCCCACCACTACTACCACCCTCACCCAGGGGGCAGGATGCCCACCACTACTACCACCCTTAGCCAGGGGGCAGGATGCCTACCACTACTACCACCCTTAGCCAGGGGGCAGGATGCCCACCACTACTACCACCCTCACCCAGGGGGCAGGATGCCCACCACTACTACCACCCTTAGCCAGGGGGGCAGGATGCCCACCACTACTACCACCCTCACCCAGGGGGGCATGATGCCTACCACTACTACCACCCTTAGCCAGGGGGCAGGATGCCTACCACTACTACCACCCTTAGCCAGGGTGGCAGGATGCCTACCACTACTACCACCCTTAGCCAGGGGGCAGGATGCCCACCACTACTACCACCCTCACCCAGGGGGCAGGATGCCCACCACTACTACCACCCTTAGCCAGGGGGCAGGATGCCTACCACTACTACCACCCTTAGCCAGGGGGCAGGATGCCCACCACTATTACCACCCTCACCCAGGGGGCAGGATGCCCACCACTACTACCACCCTCACCCAGGGGGGCAGGATGCCCACCACTACTACCACCCTTAGCCAGGGGGGCAGGATGCCCACCACTACTACCACCCTCACCCAGGGGGCAGGATGCCCACCACTACTACCACCCTCACCCAGGGGGGCAGGATGCCTACCACTACTACCACCCTTAGCCAGGGGGCAGGATGCCCACCACTACTACCACCCTTAGCCAGGGGGCAGGAAGCCCACAACTACTACCACCCTCACCCACGGGGGCAGGATGCCTACCACTACTACCACCCTTAGCCAGGGGGCAGGAAGCCTACCACTACTACCACCCTTAGCCAGGGGGCAGGATGCCTACCACTACTACCACCCTTAGCCAGGGGGCAGGATGCCTACCACTACTACCACCCTTAGCCAGGGGGCAGGAATGCCTACCACTACTACCACCCTTAGCCAGGGGGCAGGATGCCTACCACTACTACCACCCTTAGCCAGGGGGCAGGATGCCTACCACTACTACCACCCTTAGCCAGGGTGGCAGGATGCCTACCACTACTACCACCCTTAGCCAGGGGGCAGGATGCCCACCACTACTACCACCCTCACCCAGGGGGCAGGATGCCCACCACTACTACCACCCTTAGCCAGGGGGCAGGATGCCTACCACTACTACCACCCTTAGCCAGGGTGGCAGGATGCCTACCACTACTACCACCCTTAGCCAGGGGGCAGGATGCCTACCACTACTACCACCCTTAGCCAGGGGGGCAGGATGCCTACCACTACTACCACCCTTAGCCAGGGTGGCAGGATGCCTACCACTACTACCACCCTTAGCCAGGGTGGCAGGATGCCTACCACTACTACCACCCTTAGCCAGGGGGCAGGATGCCCACCACTACTACCACCCTCACCCAGGGGGGCAGGATGCCCACCACTACTACCACCCTTAGCCAGGGGGCAGGATGCCCACCACTACTACCACCCTCACCCAGGGGGCAGGATGCCCACCACTACTACCACCCTCACCCAGGGGGCAGGATGCCTACCACTACTACCACCCTTAGCCAGGGGGCAGGATGCCCACCACTACTACCACCCTTAGCCAGGGGGCTGGATGCCTACCACTACTACCACCCCCACTCATAGGATGGACAATGCATGACACAACAAGCACACCACAACCTAGGGAATGCAAGATTAAGACATCCCCCACCACCATGACAAGCGTGTGAGCAGGCTGTGTCAAATGCCTACAACACCGAACATGACTTTGAACATACAATGTGACCCCCTAGCACATGTGCCACACATATATGTGTGTGGCACCCACAATGCAAGCAGCCCATGACCATTGTGGCAATGGGGCCTAAACCCCCATCATCACAGTGACCACAAGGTAAGTGTGGGGTCCATAGCTGAAGCACATTTTGACCATTGTGGCAATGGGGTCTAAACCCCCATCATCACAGTGACCAAAAGGCAAGTGTGGGGTCCATAGCTGAAGCACATTTTGACCATTGTGGCAATGGGGACTAAACCCCCATCATCACAGTGACCAAAAGGCAAGTGTGGGGTCCATAGCTGAAGCACATTTTGACCATTGTGGCAATGGGGACTAAACCCCATCATCACAGTGACCAAAAGGCAAGTGTGGGGTCCATAGCTGAAGCACATTTTGACCATTGTGGCAATGGGGTCTACACCCTCATCATCACAGTGACCAAAAGGTAATTGTTGACAAAGAAAGAGCTGCAACTGCCAAACTGCATGGATCATTCCTGGTCACAGAACCAAAAACTCATCTGTGGCAAAGTAGTGTATGTGTCCCATTGCAACATAAATTGGGGGAGCCAAATACTGCAGTGCAAATGAAACATTCCTTTGGCCATGTGCAGACAAACAACACCCATGGGGGCTGAGACCGTCAACAGTCATCAATGACACAATGACAGAAGTGACCATCAGAATGCAGAACCACATATTTGCACCAATGGGCACACAAATGCAGATACCCTGTGGAGACAGCAGATGTGAGGTGAACAGATACCATACCATGGCAGCAATGGGACACACAAACCATGATCACTGTGCTGACCGATGACCTAGGAGTCCCAGGGACAGCAGGGGAAACACACCAAACAACATACAGCCAATGGCACACCCAAGATATGCTAATGCAGTGGTGCAGATGCACAAACACAAACAGGCAGACCAACACTGTCATCATACACAGCAGGTGAGGGGTGGGGGTGCCAGTGTCCCCAGGCAACAACACAACACATGAGGAGAGCTGAATACCAATCATACAGATGTGCATACACTGCCACACTAAGGTAACTCATGGATCCAAATCCCCTATGTGGGCAAGCAGGCATTGACAGGTGAGAGGGAGCACAAAACACACATGTCACACAGGCACGTAGGAACAACAACTGACACAGCAAGTCACAGACACACCACAGCACCACCCCCAGGGCCCCCACAATGTGGTGACCCTGGGCTGAATAAAAATACCACTGTGATGACAAAGCTAAATGTCGTTCACACTGTGAACCACAGTCAGGTGTCCTGAGCAACAAACTACCATCACACCTACACAAGCACAAATCAATCAGCATGGCCAGTAAGCCAAGGCCAACATGGAGGCAGGGGCCTAGCCGGGCAACAACTCTCATCTGCACACACTCAAGACCACACCCCTCGACCTCCAACAATGTGCAGCAGTGAAGTACACATGCACTGGTGACATTGCACATGCACCCATGACTATTCCAGGGTGGTGGGTGGGAACCAAGGTGTAGAAACACATCACACATGGACACTCAACAAGACTCCTGAATGTCTGACACACTGCACACTACGCTGTACATGGACATGACGGCAATACCACACCGACCAATGGGATCCCAGCCACAGTCACACACCAATGAAGAAGCCAAGGTCACCCACAAAGAACACACATAGACAACAACCAACATTGCAGCCCGGACCCTAAGGAGTGCCAGCAGTCACACACACAACGTGTCACAATCACTGAAAGATAACACAAACTGGAAATCACATGACAGGGGCAAACAACAAGTGCCAAAGGGAAACCTGACTGTGACCCATCTGCGTCTGCACACAAACTCTGCCCTGACAGCAAACACACCTATGGGTGACACCCTGATGACCAGTAATGTGCCATGCACCCACATCACAGAGAACACAGGGAGAAGACTTTGGGGAACATAGCTCAAGTCAGCAAGCATCACAAACAGGTACAACACTAGGGATCACAGCATGCGCAGATGAATGGAAGTGAACACACAGACATGCACATACAACACACACCTTGGGCGCAGGCAATGTCACACGTGTACACACTGCCATGAGGGGACTCCACTCCTGTGTGAGGAAAGCTGTGCCATATGTTGCCTCAGTAGGGCCCCATCATGTCAGCTGAGCACTTGGTCACACAATCAACAATTAGCACCAAATGAGGGCTCCCATCACATCAGCCTGGTCATGGATGTGCCAACGGAATCATCAGCACAGATCCAACACACTTGTATAGCAATGTTGCACTGACTACACGGATGAGTCCCTCCCCATTGATGCCCAAACCTGCATGTCCACTGGAGATGGCAACACGGTCAGGGAAGTAGACAAATGCAACGATGGCAGGCACAACAGATGTGCAGGGGTGGAAGCCACAGATATGAAATTGCCAATGTAAGTAGGAAACCCATTGCCAAATACTGAACACATGACACCCTCAGATGCTGATATTGATGACATGGATACACCACATGATAGGACACATTCCCCCTGGACCACATGGGTTCCTGCACAGTAACACTTCATAATCATGAGACCAGATATCACCATCACTGCAGCAAGGGCATGGTTAGCTGCACCAACAACATGTACATCTGAAGCATGAGCACTAGAGAAAAGAAAGTTGCTTTATTCAGCATATGTGTTGTTTGATAACGACGTCCAGAAGAAATTAGAGCAAAGGCCAATGGCCAGTCCATTGTCAAAGTTCAAACAGGGTGACACTGGCAGATGTCACCCTACGCCTACTGTCTGAGACAATCCACTGGAAGGCAGAGGCTAGGCCAGCGTTTTGAGACAGGATAGACTCTCATTA